>MDKI01010493.1:0-11325 GCA_005239505.1 Nicotiana paniculata | reverse complement strand
ATCCCAAATCTGAATAATGTCACTTAAAGTGGAAAAACTTCCTTTCTACCCTTCATCAATCCGTAGGGTAGTGGAAAAAGGAGGTGTGACAATGATCAACTTTGAAATAGGAATTAACATGTTTATTCGGTGATTTAAAATGTACAACAATTGTCGTTTGGCATTTCTCTTTAGTTCCGATTCCATGTAGTAGTAGATAGCAAATGAGAACAACCATGATGAACCTGTTCTTACTCCGAGGGGAAGGATGATGTTTGAGTGATTTAACGCTCTCCTCGTAACTTCTGTAGAGGCAGAAAACATATAAAGCTATCTTGATATTGTAAAAATAGAAGATAGCGGCGCTGGAGCAAGAGAAATCCCAGCTTCTTCACGAGAACGATGTGATCAAACAAAGAATCGAGAAACTGAAGAGCTCAATTGAGGAATCTCAGAAGGAAAAATCCGAATTGCTAAAGAAAGAAGCAAAAAGTTGTATGTTTGGGCTAGCCACTAGAATTACTTTTGGGCTATAAAATTGTCACGCCCCGATTTTTCCTCCGTTGGGTTTCGTAACGGCACCTAGTCTTAAGGACTAAGTAAGTCTATTATTAACAAACATCAATTATAATATAAGAATAGTTTAAGTTCTCTTTGAATTAAATCTCATCACTTCACACTTCTTCCCCGAACCCGATAAGTACAAGTCATAAGCTTTAGAGAAACTACACTAAAACTCCTAAGAATACCATTGTTCAAAAATGAGTACAACAGTGCAACAGAAACATAAGATGGTGACTCCGAAACCGCGAACGCTGAAGCAGTTTTACCTTGAGTCTCCACAACAGCAACCGCTCTACTAACAATCAATCGGACGGCTATGCAAATCCTGGAATCTGCACAAAAATACGCAGAAGAGTAGTATGAGCACGCCACAGCGTTTCCCAATAAGTATCAAGACTAAACTCGGTGAAGTAGTGACGAGGACTAGTCAAGACACCCACTGGTCCAATAAAACAAACAGGCATAAATATAGAAAATGACGAAATATGACATATGTATAAATATTACACAATATAATTAACTACATAACAATGCAATGCGGGAGGAAAAACAGTAATAAATCGACGGAATATCATAATATTACACAGAAAAATGGACGGGAACACAACCAAAAATCGAAACCCACAATACAGTAAGAACAATTAGTAACTCAGCACTGCGATAATCTCCACCTCTGACCTTAGCCAACAACTCCAACAATTTAATCAAACCTCCGAATATAACCTTTCACCCACCAGTTTATATTAAAGACCTTAAATATATTCGTTTCAAAATAGGAAACTTCTTTTGAAAGGTACTTCCTCCGAATACATATATATACTTTACAGAAGGAAAGTCTTTAAATGTAATTTCTTCAAGATAAGCGTTTTTAAAACATACTTTCACAATAAATGTATTTTGAACTTAATTTCTGATAGAACAAGTGCACGGCATCACCCTTCGTGCTTTTACTCTCGTCATTCCCATAGAAATCGACAGATACAACACGTAAATTAAGCAAATTAAGCAAGTAAAAGACATGGACAGTGCAACAACAATTGAGATAAAAGTCACGTACAGGACAATAACAATACGTCACACCAAATATGTAAGTACAACAATATCAGCTCGAAGTAAAGGCACAATGTATACACGGGGAAATAGATATCACATCATAATGCATGTCCCTCGTCCTCACCTGCACAGAAACAACCTTCGTGCCATGAACCCACAATAATATGGCACGACATCACCCTTCGTGCATTAGCACTCACTCACAATATCACGTACGGCATCATCCTTCATGATTTTACTCTAAATAATATGGCAGGACATCACCCTTCATGATTTACACTCTTCTTCACATGATAATAAATATAAACAATGGCACGGCATCACCCTTCGTGCTTTACACTCTTTCCTCACATGATAATGTATATGAAATGGCACGGCATCACCCTTCGTGCTTTTACACTCTTTCTCACCCAAACAAATGAAATGATAGCATTCCGACAAGGGAAATCAACAGCATAAACAACAACATAAACCATACAATCCCGGCAAGGGAGTCAACAATGGAAACAATATCATCCCCGCAAGGGAAAACAGCTATAACCAATCTCGCTTAATTAATTAGCTTCACGAAATAAACCTCAACTTGAACAAATACTCAGCAATAGACAATACCAAGGAACTACTGTTAACATAGAAATTATCAAGTTAAGCCTAAGTAGTGCTCAATGAAAGATCATGTCAGTTACAATATGTAACTCACGGGCATGCTTGACACCAACGTATGAATACTCGTTCATACATAATAATCACCAAAGAGAAATACCAAGCGTAAATAAAACATCTTAACCAAAGAGAAACAAGACGTAACAGCGAATCTAATATATTCAAGTCAACAATAAGAGGCCAACACAAGTCAATTAGTTCCAAGTTGTAACGACCCGGTCGGTCGTTACGTAGAACTTACACTAAAAATTACTGTTATTGACTTTTCATAGGTTGGTTATATTTTTATTGATGTGTTAGAGTTGGTAGGCTTGAAATCGGAATGGTTATAGTGAGAGTTTAGTCGCTTAGTCTTAAAAATAGCCTTAAAATGGGAAAAATTGACTGAGGGTTGACTTATTGGTAACCGACCTCAGAATGCAGATTTTATGGCTCGGATAGCTTCGTTAGGTGATTTGGGACTTAGGATCATGTTCGGAATATTTTTGTCAGGACCGGTGTAGAATTAGGCTTGAATTGGCGAAAGTTAGTTTTTGGCAATTTCCGGTCGGCAGTAGAAATTAGGGTCGTATTGGAATTTCGACAGTTGGAACAGGTTCGTAATGTCATTTTGGATATGTATGCAAAATTTCAGGTCAATCGGAGTTGTTTTGGATAGTTTCGGCATCGTTGGTGGATTTTAGAAATTCCAAAGTTCTTAGGCTTGAATCCGGCGTGATTTTGGTGTTTTGATGTTATTTTTAGTGTTTCGAGAGTGCAACTAAGTTTGAATAATCAATTATTATGTGTTGGTAACTTTGGTTGGGGTCCCAAGGGGCTCGGGATTGATTTCACATGGTTAACGGGCATTTTCGGGCCTTAGAGAATTGTTGGTTTTCTGGTTTTGTGCAGCAGGAAATCCTTCATTGTGATCGCGTGAGGAGAGACGTGATCTCGTAGTTCAAATTGAGAGGGGCATAATTTTGCTCTCTGCGATCGCGTAAGTGTATTCGCGATCACAGAGATTGAACAGGTTGAGCAGTGCAATCGCGTGGAGCATGTTGCGGTCGCGTAGTGTAAATGAGGGGGGGCGTGAGTGGGGCAGTTGGTCATCGCGATCGCGTGAATAGGGGTGCGATCGCAGTGGGCTGGAAATTGGAGCTCCGCGATCGCGTGGCTAAGTTTGCGATCGCAGAGAATATTTCTGGGCAGCTGAAAAATTGTGCTTTGCGATCGTGATGTGGGTCCCGCGATCGCGATGAATAAAGAACTGGTCAATATTTAAACAAACCCTCCGCGACCATTGGACCTTTTAACACCATTTTTAACGGGAAAAGATCTTGGAGGCGATTTTGAAGAGGGGAAATCAGTGTTCTTTGTTGAGGTAAGTATTTTAGACCCTAAAACTCGATTATAGGTGATTAAGAAATATAATATCATTATTTAATTCATGAAAATTAGTAGAAAAAGGTGGAGTTAGGACTTTAGATTTTGAGACCTTTAGGGGTCGATTTGATGGGTCAAACGAATTCCGATTTTAATGTTTTTTATATGTACGGACTCGTGAGATGATGAAGAACAGTTTTATATAAATATTTCTGAGTTTCGGTATGCCGGCTTGGGAGGTCAGGTTTTGACCAATTTCGGGTTTTTGAGCTAAATTTGATATTTTTCGATTGGAAGTTATTTCTTAAGCATAAATTGATGATAAAAATCTGAACTTGGTAGATTTGGAACACTCAGAGGCCGAATTTAGAGGAAAAGGCACTGCAGAATAGTTTTTAGCCAATTTTGAGGTAAGTAACGTTTCTAAACTTGGTTATGAGGATTCGAAACCCCGAGCTAAATGATTTATGACTATTGTTGAGGTGACGCACATGCCAAGTGACAGGTGCGAGGGCGCGCGGGCGTGCGGGCGTGCGGGCGTGCGGGCGTGCACCGAGTATTTGTGGCCTGGCTTATCCCATGGCACCGCTTAGTGATGATTTCCTGATGATATCTGTGCTTCTGTTAATGTGGTAATTGTGAACCTGTTAGAAATCATGTTAAGTATAAATGCTAGGCTCCACGCCTAAAATGCTGAGACCCGAGTGGTCGTATATTACTGTCTTATTTTGTGATTATTTGATTCCATATACTCAGTCATGTTATAGCATACCACTTCATATTTCAGTCTCAATATTGTTAATTATATGCATACTTATCATTGTGTCGGGCTGATGGAAGCATTTGTGATCCATGTGAGTGAGACTGAAGAGTAATGACTGAGTGAGGCCGAGAGCCTATTATTGAGACAATTATGAGATCGGGCTGAACACCGCAGCGATATTAAATCATGCCTTCGTTGGCTTGATATGGCGCTTGGGCCACTAGGGCCCCTCTAGATTCTTTACACCCCCAGTGAGCGCATTGATGATGAGGAATGAATCTTCCCTGGGCATGGATCTTATCCGAAGCTGATGTTATGTGAGCGATGGATCTTCCCTGGGCATGGATCTTGTCCGAAACTGATGTTATGTGAGGTATGGATCTTCCCTGGATATGGATATTGTCCGAGTGTTGCATTCCGGAGATGGATCTTCTCCGTGGGGGTTGTACTAGCCTTTTTCCTCAGTACGGAGTGACTACGGTCACCGGTGTTTATGCATATTCCGGGATGGAACTTCCCTGGGCCTGAGAGCCATATATAGTACTGAGTGGACTTCTGTGGGAGAGTTGTGAGCACCATGTGCATTTTCACACTGTGACATGTTGGCATGTAGAACATATGGAGGTATATCTAGTATATTCTTATGTTATTTTCTGATAAATTGTGAACATGCCTAAATTTTTTAAGCTGATGATTTAATTATTGAGGTTTAGTCTGTCACTACCTCTCAGCCTATAGTTTGGGTTCGTTACTTCTGAGTTGGTGTACTCACGTTACCCCCTGCACCTTGTGTGCAGATCCAGGTACACCGGGACCCGGTAGTGGATATTGAGCACCTGTCAGAGTTTTCATTGGGGTTGTCGAGGTAGCAGTTGACGATCGTGAGTTCGTCTTCTCTTCCTTATTTCACTTGTTGCACTTATTTTGAGACTATGTTGTCTATTTCTTCATTCCTTATTTTTTTTATATATAGCAGCTCATGACTGAGTGACACCGGATCCGGGGTTGGAGGTTTTAAATTTAGTTTTTCAAATATTGTTTTAAAACTTCAAATTCTTCGTATTATCAATAAATTCGTTTAAAATTATATTTTTACTGTAAATTGAATTTAGCTTAGTTAAAAAGGGCGATTTGCCTGATTCCACGATAGGCGCCATCACGACTCCGAAATTGGGTCGTTACAAGTTGGTATCAGAGTGCTAGGTTAAATAGGTCTCACCAGTCATGAGCAGGTTTAGTAGAGTCTTGTGGATCGGTACGGAGACGTTTGTACTTATCTTCGAGAGGCTGCAGAACCTTTAGGAAAAATCTCACATTCTCGAACTCTTGTCGTGCAAATCCATTGATTCAACATGAAGCGTAATTCTTTGAACTCCTTTCTTGTATTCAAACGCGCATGTGAGAGCTCGGTATTAGCCGTGCACCGATGGCTTGTGACTTCCATGAATGGGATATGATTTTAGCATGTTTGGGGCCAATCTGGAGGACTTGAGGCCGGATTTTTGTCTGTGGCTTGAGTGCCGAGATTTCGTTTGTGTGAGCACATGTATTGGGGACTTATATGTCCATTGGTGTCCTTATTGACGAGACTTGGTGACTAAATGACCATGTGGTGAGTGTGATTTGAGTGTGAGATGTGTTTATATTGCTTGATTGTGACAAAAAGGAAGTGGCTGGATATGTAGCGAGGACGTTGAGTGTTTGACTTCTGTTTGGAGTTGGCATATGGCCTCGAGTCGTGAGTGTATGGGAAGACCTCTTATATTGTTTTGTAGCAAGTTCTCTTTTACCAGTAATTGATATATGTTGAAATTTGAGTTTAAATCACTTGTTGGAGTTGGCATGGCTATTGCAATGGTGAATGCGAGGTTGGAGATATGATGTTTAACGGTTTGAGTTATGTATGAGCTTATGAAGGATTTAGTTGAATCTCACTGCGGTATTGTGGCAGTGATAGCGTATGGGCATTGTGAGTTACTGTTTGTTTTGATCTATGGCTTTGAGCCAAGTGGGGGAGTCTTTTAATGATTAGTTGGTTGCCCAATTATGTGTTGTATTGGTTTCATCTTGGGGTATACTGGTGGATCAGTTATGACCTACAGAGGTGGAGTTGAGAATGACTCGAGTAATGGAAAAAAATTCTGGATACAGGTTGTATTATACTCTATGGGGATATAAGTCTCATTGCATGATTGAGTTATTATTTGTAAAGGAAGTAGTGTGCGTAAATTAGGAGTTTGATTGGTTGCCTAGGGGGTTTGAGTTACTCCCTTGGGTGTTGGTATGGTAAGGGATACGGTTAGTTCTTTGGGTGCTTGTGAGGTAATGAGTTTCCTACATGTGTTTCCTATCAATGCTCTTGGGTGTTGGTGACCTACGTAGCGTGGTTGAGTTAGAAGGATTCAGTTCTGATGGTTGGGTGTTGTACAAGTGGGATTCGAATAGTTCCTCATGGTTTCTACCACGGTTAGAGATGTGTATTTTCTACTGGCGTGAGGAGCATGAGAGGTATAGTGATTTTGCTTCTAGATGGGATCAAATGTAAGTTCTTGGCTAGTTGGGTACGTAGTTTCTTGTGGTTCGGAAGGGGTTATGAAGTTTCCATATTTATAATAGGATGGCATGGTGTATGCGGTACGTTGTGTAGAGTCGAGATCTGCATGTGTGAATTTACGGTTCAGTTCTGGAAGGAAGGTCAAAATTCTTAGGCGGCATTGGCAGTTTCAAATGACTAAGTAAATGATATCTACTGGTGGCTTGAAGTATTTCATGTGGACTAGCGTGTCGTTGGGATCACTCAGTATAGCGGAGTTATGTAGGGGTATGACCTTTGGTGTTGGATTCGTGTGTTTTTATTTTTACGATGTGTGTTAGGATTTTAGCATGATGTTGTGAGGGTAATTGTTAATGGCAGGATAATCCCCTCATGTGAGTCTTTTTTATAATTTGATTACGTTGGGATGTTGTTGTTGAGTGTGCGAGTTGCACATTTTATGGCTTCGAATTGTATTGATGTGTCATGTCAGGAGAGTTCATTGGACCTAGAATGAATATTGTCAGAATTATCTACAGCATAGTTGGAAGGATAAGCATCGGGAGTCGGCTTAGAAATTTGCTATAATTCCTGTTTGGGAGGGGGAGATTCATGTCTGACTGATCGGACGAATGGTTGTTAGTTTCTACGTGTTTCTGTCATCATCAGCAGTATATGAAAGTGTAAGAGCGAGGAATTTATTGATAAGAGGTTATGTACCGGTATTGGGTTGCTCTAAGCAGCTATTGTGATTAGAAGTTATCGCCACAAGTGCTTGATTCATGTAGTGTATCATGGTAATTCATCTTGGGTTACGGATATGACTTGTTTTAGTATGCCCAGACTTATTCAGTTTATATTGTGGGATTTTGATCTTGTAAATTGATTCAAAAGTGGAAATGTAGTTCTAAGGTTTATGGGTCAAGATTGTATTTCGAAATTTCAACTGTGTTATGCTATTAGACCTATATGGGGTAGAGTGATGTGGGATCACTTGCGAATATGTGTATGGTAGGATACACAGCAATTTTGGTGGTGTTTGGAACAACTCTAGGCACGTTCGAGGACGAACGTATGTTTAAGTGGGGGAGAATGTAACTACCCGGTCGGTCGTTACGTAGAACTTGCATTAAAAATTACTATTATTGACTTGTCATAGGTTGGTTATACTGTTATTGATGTTTTAGAGTTGGTAGGCTTGAAATCGGAATGGTTGTAGTGAGAGTTTAGTCGCTTAGTCTTAAAAACAGCCTTAAAATGGGAAAAGTCGACTAAGGGTTGACTTAGTGATAAACGACCTGGGAATGCAGATTTTATGGCTTGGATAGCTTCGTTAGGTGATATAGGACTTAGGAGCGTGTTCGGAATATTTTTGTGAGGACCGGTGTAGAATTAGGCTTGAATTGGCGAAAGTTAGTTTTTGCAATTTCCGATCAGCAGTAGAAATTAGGGTACTGGGGTCGGAATGAAATTCTGACAGTTGGAACAAGTTCGTAATGTCATTTTGGATATGTCTGCAAAATTTCAGGTCAATCGGAGTTGTTTTGGATAGTTTCGGCATCGTTGGCGGATTTTAGAAATTTCAAAGTTCTTAGGCTTGAATCCGGCGTGATTTTGGTGTTTTGATGTTATTTTTAGTGTTTCGAGAGTGCAACTAAGTTTGAATAATCATTATGATGTGTTGGTAACTTTGGTTGGGGTCCCGAGGGGCTCGGGATTGATTTCGGGTGGTTAACGGGAATATTCGGGCCTTAGAGAATTGCTGGTTTTCTGGTTTTTGTGCAGCAGGAAATCCTTCACTGCGATCGTGTGAGGAGAGACGCGATCGCGTAGTTCAAATTGAGAGGGGCAGAATTTCTCTCTCTACGATTGCATAAGTGTGTTCGCGATCGCAGAGGTTGAGCAGGTTGAGCAGTGCGATCGCGTGGAGCATGTTGCGGTCGCGTAGTGTAAATGAGGGGGCGCGTAAGTGGGGCAGTTAGTCATCACGATCGCGTGAATAGGGGTGCGATCGCAGTGGGATGGAAATTGGAGCTCCGCGATCGCGTGGCTAAGTTTGCGATCGCAGAGAATATTTCTGGGCAGCTGAGAAATTGTGCTTTGCGATCGCGGTGTGGGTCCTGCGATCGCGATGAATAAAGAACTGGGCAGTATTTAAACAAACCCTCCGCGACCATTGGACCTTTTAACACCATTTTTGAACGAGAAAAGAGCTTGGAGGTGATTTTGAAGAGGGAAAATCAATGTTCTTCATTGAGGTAAGTATTTTGGACCCTAAAACTCGATTATAGGTGATTAAGGAACACTATATCAGTGTAAAATTCATGAAAATCAGTAGAAAAAGGTGGAGTTAGGGCTTTAGATTTTGAGACCTTTAGCGGTCGATTTGAGGGGTCAAACGAACTCCGATTTTAGTGTTCTTCATATGTACGGACTCGTGAGAAGATGAAGAACAGTTTTGTATAAAAATTTCTGAGTTTCTAGACGCGGGACGGGGGGTCAGATTTTTACCAATTTCGGGTTTTGAGCTAAATTTGATATTTTTCGATTGGAATTTATTTCTTAAGCATAAATTGATGCTAAAAATCTGAACTTGGTAGATTTGGAGCACTCAGAGGCTGAATTTAGAGGTAAATGCACTGCAGAATAGTATTTTAGCCGGTTTTGAGGTAAGTAACATTTCCAAACTTAGTTCTGCGGGTTCAAAACCCGAGCTAAATGATTTATGACTATTGTTGAGGTGACGCACATGCGGGCGTGCGGGCGTGCACCGAGTATTTGTGGCCTGGCTTATCCCATGGCACCGCTTAGTGATGATTTCCTGATGATATGTGTGCTTCTATTAATGTGGTAATTGTGAACCTGTTAGAAATCATGTTAAGTATAAATGCTAGGATTCACACCGAAAATGCTGAGACCCGAGTGGTCGTATATTACTGTCTCATTTTGTGAATATTTGATTCCATATACTCAGTCCTGTTATAGCATACTACTTCATATCTCAGTCTCAGTATTGTTAATTATATGCATACTTATCATTGTGTCGGGCTGATGGAGGCATCTGTGATCCATGTGAGTGAGACTGAATAGTAATGACTGAGTCAGGCCGAGAGCCTGTTATTGAGACAATTATGAGATCGGGCTGCACATCGCAGTGATATTAAATCATGCCTTCGTTGGCTTGATATGGCGCTTGGGCCACTAGGGCCTCTCCGGAGTCTTTACACCCCCAGTGAGCCCATTGATGATGAGGGATGGATCTTCCCTAAGCATGGATCTTGTCCGAAACTGATGTTATGTGAGCGATGGATCTTCCCTGGGCAGGGATCTTGTCCAAAGCTGATGTTATGTGAGGGATGGATCTTTCCTGGATATGGATATTGTCCGAGTGTTGCATTCCGGAGATGGATCTTCTCCGTGGGGGCTGGACTGGCCTTTTTCCTCAGTACGGAGTGATTACGGTCACCGGTGTTTATGCATATTTCGGGATGGAACTTCCTGGGCCTAAGAGCCATATATAGTACTGAGTGGACTTCTATGGGAGAGTTGTGAGCACTATGTGCATTTTCACACTGTGACATGTTGGCATGTAGAACATATGAGGTATATCTAGTATATTCTTATGTTATTTTCTGATAAACTGTGAACATGCCTAAATTTTGTAAGCTGATGATTTAATTATTGAGGTTTACTCTGTCACTACCTCTAAGCCCATAGTTTGGGTTCGTTACTTCTGAGTTGGTGTACTCACGTTATCCCCTGCACCTTGTGTGCAGATCCAGGTACACCGGGACCCGGTAGTGGATATTGAGCAGCTGTCAGAGTTTTCATTGGGGTTGTCGAGGTAGCAGCTGGCGTTCGCGACCTCGTCTTCTCTTCCTTATTCCATCTGTTGCACTTATTTTGAGACTATGTTGTCTATTTCTTCATTCCTTATTTTTTTATATATAGCCTCATGACTGAGTGACATCGGATCCGGGGTTGGAGGTTTTAAATTTAGTTTTTCAAATATTGTTTTAAAACTTCAAATTCTTCGTATTACCAATAAATTCGTTTAAAATTATATTTTTACTGGAAATTGAATTTAGCTTAGTTAAAAAGGGTGGTTTGCCTGGTTCCACGACAGGCGCCATCACGACTCCGAAATTGGGTCGTTACAAGTTGGTATCAGAGCGCTAGGTTAAATAGGTCTCACTAGTCATAAGCAGGTTTAGTAGAGGCTTGTGGATCGGTACGGAGACGTTTGTACTTATCTTCGAGAGGCTGCAGAACCTTTAGGAAAAATCTCACATTCTCGAACTCTTGTCATGCAAATCCATTGATTCAACCTGAAGCGTAATTCTTTGAACTCCTTTCTTGTATTCAAACGCGCACGTGAGCGCTCGGTATCAGCCGTGCACCGATG
>ML341251.1:0-35039 GCA_005239505.1 Nicotiana paniculata | reverse complement strand
GAAGGAAAATGGAAGAAATTAGAGTTAGGATTACTTACCCAAGTGGTTATGGTGGAAAACTAGTTTGGAAGTCGTCTATGGGGTTTGGAGAAGGAGCAAATGGTGAAAATATGAAAGGTCCCGTAATAGTATTCTGTTTTGGGGTCATTTAAATCATTGGGCAGAAATGACCTACGCGATCGCGAAGAAATGAGTGCGATCGCGGAGAGTACTGGACAATGACCCTCGCGATCGGGTTCGCGTAGAGTAATATGCTACCCAGCCCCCAGATACCTTTAACGCTATGCGATCGCGTGAGGCCCCTCGCGGTCGCATAGAGCACTACCCCCAGGCTCCGCGATCGCGTCCTAGGCCCTACGTTCGCGTAGGGTAACTTCCCAACCCCCAGCCATATGAACATCGCGATCGCGTGAATTACACCGCTATTGCAGAGGGTAAATAACAGAACACCAGATTTTTCTAAGGCTAAATCACCCCGACGCCTACCCGAAACTTACCCGAGCCCTCGGGGCTCAAAACCAAATATGTACACGACTTCAAAATCATCCTACAGACTTATTAAGGTAATAAAACCACCAAAATAACTTCAAAACAATGAATTAAACTCCAAAATCTATAGAATTTTCTCAAATTTCATTCACTTCTAAATTTTCCAATTTTGATCCGAAACACGTCAAACCAAGTCCGTTTCTTACCAAATTTTACAGATAACTCACATAACACATATTGAACTTGTTCTGGGCTCCGGAACCATGATACGGGCCCGGTAACACAGATTTCACATCAAAATTCATTTCAAAAGTCTTTATTATTTTCAAGAAAAAAATTTCTTTAAAAATTCATTTCTCGGACTTGGGACCTCGGAATTTGATTCCGAGCATACGCCCAGGTCCCATATTTTCCTACGTACCCTCCGGACCGTCAAATCAAGGGGTCGGGTCCGTTTACCAAAAATGTTGACCAAAGTCAACTTTATTTAAATAATTATTATAAGAACATCATTTTATCAATTTTCCACATAACGACTTCCCGGCTACACGCCTGGGATGCGCAAGCATATATAGGTGAGATAAAAGAAGGCTTTCATGGCCTCGGAACATAGATTTAGCTACAATTACACGGGATGAACTTTTGGGTCATCACAGTTCCTCCACACAAGGTTAGGGAAGATACTTACCTCAAACACGACAACCCGGTACTCAAAAATAGACTTCTCGGGCGGGAAGGCCTCCAGACGGCTCAAAATCAACTAAAACAACTTCAAAATACATATAAAACGTATAAGGAACTATTCCGAATAATAAAGTCTCAATCTTTACAATATTATAAAAATCGACCAAAAAGTCGACCCCCGAGCCCGCACCTCGGAACCCGACAAATTTTACAAATTCCGATTACCCATTCGATACGAGTTCACCCATACCAAATTTATCCACTTCCGATAACATTTAGTCTTTAAAATCATGATTTTTCATTTTAGAAGTTTTCTTCCAAACCCACAACTCCCTCAACCCAAAACACAAATTAAATGATAAAGACATGAACTAATTCATGAAATATAATTAATTATAGTGGAAGAACACTTACCCATTAGATTTGCATGAAAAACCCTCAAAATCGCTCCCAAATCCGAAGTCCAAAGCTCAAAATATGATGAAAACGGCTAACCCTCATTTTTATGAATATGCCCAGGACATCCGCACTTGCGACCACATAACCGCACCTGCACAATTGCAGGTGCGAAACACAAACCGCACTTGCGCTCCTACCCGCACCTGCGCCCAAGAATCGCCCCTGCAGAGGCCGCACCTGCGCCCCAAAGTTCCGCACCTGCGGAGGCTGCTCAGTCTGCTTATCCTCGCACCTGCGTGCTCTTTACTGCACCTGCGAAGCTCGCACCTGCGGTCCCCTATTCGCAGGTGCGACCACACCAGAACAGCAGCACCAGCTGCATTTCCAAACTTCAAGCCTTCCGATAACCGTCCTAAACCATCCCGAGCCCCTCGAGACCTCAACCAAATACACCAGTAGGTCACATACCAACGCATGAACTTAGTCTAACTTTTGTAACACCCAAAACAACATTAAAACAACGAATAAATCTCGGGTTCAAGCCTACAATTTCTAAACTTCAAAAATACGCTAACGATAACAAAACCAACCCAAACCACATCTGAATCACCTGAAATTTTGCGCACACGCCACAAATGATGCTACGAACCTATTCCAATTTCCGAAATTCCATTCCGACCCCGATATCAAAATTTCACCCATCGGCCGAAATCGCCGAAATCCTAACTTTCGCCAAATTACCTCAAATCACTCTACCGACCTCCAAATCAAATTCCGGAAATGCACCTAAGTCCAAAATCATCATACGAAGTTGTTGAAATTAACAAAAACTCATAACGAGGCCGTCTACAAAAAAGTCAAACCTCCAGTCAACTTTCTTCACTTAAGCTTCAAAATTTGAAAATTCTTTCCCAAACCGACTCCGGATTAACCGGTAACCGAATCTAACCACGCACACAAGTCGATATACACAAAGTGAGGCTGCTTTTGACCTTATACTACCGAACGGAGCTTAAATTCTCAAAACGACCGGTCGGGTCGTTACATCCTCCCCCTCTTAAAACAAACGTTCGTCCTCGAACGTGCCAAGATTCACCTTGAACTCATCCAATCACCGATTGTACACTTCTAACACATACTTGCGGGTGATCCCACGTCACTCAAACCTACATAAGCCTAATGACACCATCACAACTGCAATACAGCCTTCTCATCACCATCGATAAGCCTCATACCTCAATTCCTCACCTTCTACTCATTTCCAAAAGGCCCGATTCTAAATCCATATCCGGCATTAGCCTCAACCAGATGCATGAACTCAGGTCTATGCCCATAAGGCACGACCACTCAACATAGCACATCACACATAGGCTCAATAGCACTTTTGATCACAATATCTTCCCAAAATCAACTCAGCATTGGCAATTAGTTTCACATCTGAAAGAAATCTGTTTCCAAGTACCATAATACCGATAATGATGCAATAAACACGAAGACCTCATCATTAGACACCCGAATCACCGAGTCACAGCTAACACCACCGGGCACACATCCCGCAAGCTAAACTAAAGAAGCACATAACGAAATGACTGAGTATGAAAATAGAAGCATATAAAGGTACTATCAAACAAGCCCATAGGCATAACTCTCTATCAATACTGACTTAAAAGAGAAATATAACTAGGAAGAAGAAAGGCATATGAATAAATCACAAGGATCCCATTATGATATAACTTCCACTGCGGTACTCAGCCCGGTCCAAACATATCAAATCACAAAGAATCACGAGGGTCTCGCGCTCAACTCTATGTCACATGCCGAATATATATCATACCAATATAAATTTCTCCATTAACTCATCCCAGCTGATAAAATCATAACGCTAGCTGATCTCACATCTCGATGGAGTATCAAATCACAACTCATAAGCAAAATATTTAGGAAAATCACATAAATCTTACCACGAAGAACAACAAGGACTCGCTTCCAGTTTCACCATTATCAATAATGAAATAAACAACGATAGACACAGGCTACTACTCATAGAACCTCCCAACAGGAGCAAACACAAAATAGAGTGCAAAACACGGAACTCGCTCATAAATGAAACAACGAATAAGGGAAACTCGTCCCGAACGACAGATGTATAGTGAAATACAATGGTACCCCACTTTAGCACATCAAAACATACCTGGGTGATAATATTTGGCACAACGATTTCTAGCCTGCTATATGCAACAGACCAACGGGTCAGACATCCCCCTCTTGGGCGCCCTCTACCCACCTGAATACCCTGTTATAACACACATACATTAATCCTGGAACAATCTCTCACCATGTGGCTAACATCTCCACACTGAAAAAAATCTCTCTTCCTATGTGGCTGTGGAACATACAATACGGATCCTCTGTGACCCATGGGTACCTGAAACGCTCCCATGCGAAGCTGGTAATGCAAACTAAACTGGCTGACCCACAAAACCTCTACTGTGGGGGTACCCTGCTTCCATATAAAGGACTAGTGGATTTCTCTGATCTATGAGGCCTCCTTGCCTCCCTCAAAGCATCTCCGAAAATTGAATCCGTGCTAGTAAAGCTAACTCGGCCAGGTTACCCCAACTCATATGCTTCCACCACTGATCAATCCACTACTCTGAATTTGAGACGTGACAAAAGCAATCCCGCTCGTCTCCACAACACCCAAAATGCAAAAAATATGGTGACACTCCCCCCCAGGAAACCCGAGGCACCATCTGCCGCCAATCCACTGAAAGATAGAAGGGAGGTACTTCCTGTACCTCTCAAGTCCAAGGTATTTTTCCTCCGATACTACTGTCCTAACCACGAGTTGAACTGAAACCACATGTCGTGCTGCCATGAAACTAGAACCTGACCAGTATGATCTCACTGCTCTGGAGTGTAGACGGTGGGAGTCTGAGCTCCTCCCCTGATCCGTGTAATAGCCGGTGAACTAGAATCAATCTCTATTGAGTCAATGTACCAATTGTTCTCAAAACTATGCCCAAGCCTCCTGAAGCCCGGGGTAGCAACAGGCACCTCCAGTACCTGTCCCCCAACTAGGAGTACTGGCGACTCCTCAACGGCTGCTCTGGTAGGCATCTTAACTGTGGAACGTGCTCCTTGTCGGCCTCTGTCTCTGACCCTTGCGACGTTTGATTTGGGTAACATCTCAGGAACCGCAGCTCGTGTCCTCACCATAGGTGAGAGAATGGAACGATAATTTCAAAATTCAAGATCAATAAACTCGCACGATAGGAATGAAGGAAGTGAAATTGTCCTAATAGTTCCGTAGCCTCTCAAAGATAAGTACAGACGTCTCCGTACCGATCTGCAAGACTCTACTAAACTCGCTTATGACTCGTAGCACCTATGAACCTAGAGCTCTGATACCAACTTGTCACGACCCAAATTTCCCTTCGTTAGGTATCGTGATGGCAGCTAATCTTAGGGACTAGGTAAGCATATCATTTCCACTGAACAACAACAATAATAAAGGAATTTTAACAGTTTCGAAATAGAAATCTTGACAGAGTTTATCATTTCCCAAAACCCGGTAAATACAAGTCATAAGCACTACAACATCTTTCAACTGAATCTAAATACAACTTTTTAGAAATAATAAGTATATTTGACATAAACAGGAAGGTGACTCCGAAGCCTGCGAACGCAGCAGCATGTTTACCTTGAGTCTCCTCATTAACGATCCATGCAGCTAACAATAATAGTAACCTGGATCTGCACACAAAAATGTGCAGAAGTGTAGTATGAGCACACCACGGTGGTGCCCAGTAAGTATCAAGTCTAACCTCGGTGAAGTAGTGATGAGGACTAGTCAAGACACCACTGGCCTAATAAGAAAAAAAAAGACATAACTGCACCAATGACCAAAACATAATATCTATCTAAAGATTTTTCGATATAAATAATGGTATGATCGAATAATACAAAAGAAAATTCAATAATTACAATCAACTGATAGCATAATAGAAATACACAAAGAGAATGGAAAGAATGCAAGCCAAATGTCATGAACCCCAACACAATTAAACACTAGCAACTCAGCAATGCATCAATTTATTCATGTTAGGCCTTAGCCAATAAACTCAATAAAACTGGTCAAACCATCGAGTGAAAACCTTTAAATCATGAGTTTATTTTGAAAGCTTTAGAGATATAATATCATTTCGGAATAGAGAAATTTCTTCTTTGAAACATACTTTCTTTGAATGTATATTTATATATTTATATAAAGAGAAATCTTTAAAACATAGTCTCTTCAAAATATGTGGTGTTCAAATATACTTTCCCAAATACTGCTCTTTCAAATATCATTTTTCTGCAAGACAAATTCTTTTCAAATATACTTTTGAAATAGAAGTCCTTCAGACATAACTTTTCCTGGAGATAATTGCTTTTCAGCTATACTTTTCAATATATATATATCTTTCGATCCAAATCTCCTCAATGATAAAACCTATGGAACTCAGTCCGCAACTCAGAATTTGTCATGCAATGCAGTACAGGGGGAAAGCTCCTGGAATCTCGTCCATAGTCCCAATTTAAATATGCGATGCAGTACAGGGGGAAAGCTCCTCGATCTCGGTCTGTAGTCCCAATTTAAAGATGCAATGCAGTACAGAGGGAAAGCTCCCGGATTCTCGGTCCGTAGTCCCAATTTAAATATGCAATAAAGTACAGGGGGAAAGCTCCCGGATCTCGGTCCGTAGCCCCAATTTAAATATGTAATGAGGTACAGGGGGAAAGCTCCCGGATATCGGTCCGTAGTCTCAATTAAAATATGCAATGCAGCCACTGAGGAAAACAACCAGAATGCGACATAAACAACATATATTTCCACAACCGGCGCAAAAGCAAACAAGACCGAATGCAAAGTGCGATGAGCAAATCAATACAAAGACTTAAATCACAAAAAATGGTAAAAACTCACTCATAAGAAGTAGCCATTGAAAGGAATTCCAAGCACAAAGAGAAAGCAGAATAACGATGGGAAAACAAGGCAAATATAGCAACGATTATATATATTCAAGTTCGCAACCAAGAAACCAAATCATCCCAGCAAGGGAATCAGCTATAACCAATCTCACTTAGACAATTATCTTCACCGAATAAACTCAGTTTGAACAAATGCTCAGTAAATAGGCATCATCAAAGAAATACCATCAACATGGGCGGTCATCAATTAAACCTAAGTAGTACTTAAGGGAAAATCATTCAAATCATAATGTATGACTCACGGGCATGCTTGACCAACGTATAGATAATCCAATTACTTGTTAGACAATTATAGGGCGAGATTATACTAGTTTTAGTCCCATAGGCAGCGNAAAGGGAAATCTATTTGCAAATAAGTCCGAGTACGCACTCGTCACCTCGCGTACGCGGGCTACAATAAACATAGAAGACTCAATCCTAAGGGGTAGTTCCCCGACACAAGGTTAGGCAAGATACTTACCTCAAACACGACAACCCGATACTCAAAAATAGACTTCTCGGGTAGCAAGGCCTTCGGACGGCTCAAAATCAACTAAAACAACTTTAAAATACATATAAAACGTATAAGGAACTATTCTGAATAATAAAGTCTCAATCTTTCCAATATTATAAAAATAGACCCAAAAGTCGACCCACGGGCCCGCACCACGGAACTCGACAAATTTTACAAATTTTGATTACCCATTTCGATACGAGTTCACCCATACTAAATTTATCCAACTCCGATAACATTTGGTCTTTCAAATCATGATTTTTCATTTTAGAAGTTTTCTTCCAAACCCACAATTCCCTCCCCAAAACACAAATTAAATGATAAAGACAAGAACTAATTCATGAAATATAATTAATTATAGTAGAAGAACACTTACCCATTAGGTTTGCGTGAAAAACCCTCAAAATCGCTCCCAAATCCGAAGTCCAAATCTCAAAATGTGAAGAAAATGGCTAACCCTCGTTTATATGAATCTGCCCAGGACATCCACACCTGCGACCACTTAACCGCACCTGCGCAATTGTAGGTGCGAAACACAAACCGCACATGCGCTCCTACCCGCAACTGCGCCCAAGAATCACCCCTGCGGGTGCAGTACCTGCACCCCAAAGTTCCGCACATGCGGAGGTTGATCAGTCCTCTTATCCTCGCATATGCATGCTCTTTACCGCACCTGCGAAGCTCGCACCTGCGGTACCCTATCCGCAGGTGCGACCACACTAGAACAGCCGCATCAACTGCATTTCAAAACTTCAAGCCTTCCGATAATCGTCCTAAACCATCCCGAGCCCCTCGGGACCTCAACCAAATACTCCAATAGATCACATACCAACGCATGAACTTAGTCGAACTTTTGGAACACCCAAAATAGCATTAAAACACCGAATAAATCTCGGATTCAAGCCTAGAATTTCTAAACTTCAAAAATACGCCAATGATCCCAAAACCAACCCAAACCACATCCGAATGACCTGAAATTTTGCGCACACGCCACAAATGATGCTACAAACCTATTCCAACTTACGGAATTCCATTACGACCCCGATATCAAAATTTCACCCATCGGCCGAAATCGCTGAAATCCGAACTTTCACCAAATTACCTCAAATAACTCTACCGACCTCCAAATCCAATTCCGGACACGCGCCTAAGTCCAAATCATCATACGAAGCTGTTGAGATTAACCAAAACTCATTCCGAGGCCGTCTACACAAAAGTCAAACCTCCGGTCAACTTTCTTCTCTTAAGCTTCAAAATTTGAAAATTCTCTCCCAAACCGACTCCGGATTAACCTGCAACTGAATCTAACCACGCACACAGCTCGATATACACAAAGTGAGGCTGCTTATGACCTTATACCACCAAACGGAGCTTAAATTCTCAAAACAACTGGTCGGGTCGTTATAGTAGTTTTATCTGTACTCTTGCCTGCGATCTTTTCTTGAACTGTTAACATAAACTGTATCCGGTATTTATTCGTATTTGCATATTTAAATTGGGACTACGGATGAGATTCTGGGAGCTTTCCCCCTGTACTGCATTGCCTATTTAAATTGGGACTACAGACGAGATTCCGGGAGCTTTCCCCCTGTACTGCATTGCATATTTAAATTGGGACTACGGATGAGATTCCGGGAGCTTTCCCCCTATACTGCATTGCATATTTGTTGCTGTGAGATAAGATGTGCTGAGCCGAGGGCTCCCTGTTGCTATTTTCTTTTAGCTCATTATTTCTACTGTTGTGCCTTAGCTTATTACCTCTCTCTCTGTCAAATTTTAAAATGTTTTTACTATAGACCTCCAGTATAGCCTTAACCTAACCTTGTCACTACTTGATTGGGTTAGGCTTGGCACTTACTGGGTACCAATTTTGGAGTACTCACGCCCTTTACTGCGCATCTTTTTCATGTGCAGATCCAGGTACCAACACCCAGTATCATGGCTAGGAGTCGTTCTAGCAGCTGCCAGGAGACCGCGAGGTAATTCTGCCGCGTCCGCAGAATCCCACGAGTCCCCTTCTACTCTAGTATAGGCATAGAGGAGTTACGTATTTTTCCACTACTTCATTATATAGAGCTACACTTAGTACAGAGCTTGTGACTGTCATGACATTTCGGGTTTTGGGAAGTGAAAGTGTACATGCTGAGCAGCTATGTGATATCTGCTTGAGTTCTTTTTTGTCTTTATTTTATTGATTCTATTATTTCCGCAAATTTAGGCTTGCCTAGTCGTTGAGACTAGGTGCCGTCACGATACTTTTCGGAGTCAAATCGGGTCGTGACACCCAAATATACAATTAGTTTCGAAATCCGGCCTCAATTCGGGATAAAAATTTGATTCTTACAAAATTCTCTAATTCTACCCAAACCCTCAATTTTTACCATGAAAATTCTTAGTTTTTGCTTTAAAAAAGATTAAAAATAGTAAGGAATTGAAAGAACAAAGTTTAGAACTGATCACCAATACTTTCGGGATGAACCTTGGTGAAGAAAATCGTCTCTAGGGCTTGGTAGTTCGAAAAATCGTTGAAAAATAGGTTTTGTCCGTGTTTAGCAATGTATTTATATGACTGGGCAGGCCTTCTATGCGATCGCGGAAGAAGGGATGCGATCGCATAGAACAAAAGTTGTCGCCAGCAAATTAACACTATGCGATCACAGATATTGCTATGCGATCGCATAGAACAAAAAAAAAGATCCCCACGATCTACACTATGAGATCGCGGGGAAGGTTATGCGATCGCGTAGCACTAATTTACTGGGCACCAGAAACTAGAAAACCAACAATTTTTCTTAAGTACAAAACATCCCGTGGCCTATCCGAAACTCACCCGAGTTCTCGGGGCTCTAAACAAAACACACACGCAAGTCTAAAAACATCATACAGACTTGCTCGTACGATCAAATCATGAAAATAACACGTAAAACTATGAATTAAACCTCAAAACTCATCATTTTCATCAAGAACTCTTATAGTTCATAACTTTTCAACCGGATGTCCGAATCATATCAAACGAACTCCGTTTTTCACCAAATTTCATAGTTAACTTTTTAATATCATAACGAATCTGTACCGGGATCCTGAATCAAAACACGGACCCGATACCAATAATTTATAATATTATTTCTTTTCTTTAAATCATAAATATTTCAGCAAAATAATTTCTTTCAAAAATTGATTTCTAAGGTTTGGGACCTCGAAATCTATTTCCGGGCATAGAGTCTACTGCGGACCTCCCGGGATCGTCGGAACACGGATCCGGGTCCGTTCACTCAAAATGTTGACCAAAATGAATTATAATCAAAATTTAAATTCTAGAAATCACTATTTCTCATATTTCACATAAAAGCTTTCTGGTTTCACGCTCGGACTGCACACGCAAATCAAGGTATTTAAAATTAATCTATTTATGGCTATTAAGCATGGAATAGAGTCTAAATTTATAAAATGACCCCTTAGGTCATCACAAATTAATATTTAAATTTATTAATAATATTTTTATGTGTCATTTATTTATTATCTTTATTTTATATTTAGGAGTAGCGATACTTGTAGTATGTATTAACAATAATTCCATATTTATCTTTATTGTGAGTTAAGATAGGAGTATTTTTCTTATCTTTCAGTTCAATTATTTTGTGTGGTGAAAAACTTATTAATTAAAATAGGTAGTTGGTTATATCATTATAAGACTATTATTGTTTCTTTCCATTCAGATTCAAAATAATCTTATTAACTATATTTTTATTTAAATTAAAAATATTATCTTTTAATTTTAAATTAAATAAAATATTATTATAAATATTATCCTAAATTGTCAAATAACTTTATAGTAGCATGCCACTGCCCACTTAGCTTAGCCACAATACAAATTATTCCTTTAATATGTATAATATATATAAAATATAGTTATAGATTGATTTGAACATTAAGTTTACTGATTGGTGAAGAAAGTGCTCTATCACCAAAGCGAATTTTCTTTTATTAATCACCATACAAGTTGATGTTTCAATTTATATTTTCTCTCTTCTGTTATCACTACTAATATAATATAAATATTAATTTCATATTTTTTATACATAAATCTATTGACTTAACGTCTTAGGGCACATAGAGAAGTGAACACTATTGATCACCTAAGGTAGTTACGAAAGTTAAGTTTTGATCCAACAACTCGGTAATTACGATTATGGGTTCGAACCTAGATTTTTTGCTCTTATTTCTAGTAACAAACACGTTTTTATTTTTTCTGTTATTTTTGTTGTGAACTCAAATTTCAAAAAAACTCTCATCATTTAGAACAATTCGCCACGCTCGTTGAGAATCTCGTTTGAATTGGAATATTTATATGTTGATTAGCTTTCTTAATTAATTAATCAATAAAATTCAAATCTAACTTTCTTTCTATTTATATTCAAAAGAATCTTATTTACTATTTTTCTATTTAAATTAAAGAAATATCCTATCTTTCAATTTAAATTAAATACTATAACAAATATTGTCCTAAATTGCCAAGTGGCTTTATATTAGCTTGTCACTTGGCTTAACCACAATGCAACCTTTTTTGCTTTAATATATATATATATATATATATATATATATATAGAATTTTAAAATTATTTCCATCTTTTTAACAATTTACATCCCCAGCCAATGAGGCCACATCAATTATCAATAATTCCAAAAACAATCAAGCAAGTCATGTGCAAATCATGCCGAAGTCATGCGGCCCGATCCAACATAATATTTAAAATGTGCACTGCCAGAGGGTCGAATGGATCGAATCATAGATGCATCTATTACCCCCCCTCATGAATCATACATGCGACGCAGTCAAATATAAATAAAAGAATTACTCCGCTCACGATTCATACATGCGACGCGGGTACACATAGGTACACACATTCAAACAGTCAACCAAGACTTCATCAGGAAAATAATTACCCAAGGAAATGACAACTTCTCTTTTAACAGTCAAGAAAGTGATGTTTAGTCCTTTGGAAATTTATTTACCAAGTTCGATATGAATTAGGCCTTTTAAATTGTCAATAAGATTACACGTACGGCAAGTAAAGCATGCTTTTGAGTCCTAGACTACCCGGACATAAGCATAATAGTAGCTACGCACGGATTCTCGTCACCTCATACGTACATAGCCCCCCACAATAGAAGCACATATTTACTTATTTCACCTATGGGGTTAATTTCCTCTTACAAGGTTATATAGGAGACTTACCTCCGAAGTTTCATATTCGGTTCCAATCCCTTCCAACGACTCAAACGGATGCCCAACGCTCCAAGACTAGTCAATAATTATGCAAACCCATAAATATATACTCAAATACTCATCTAAATCCAATTTATAACAATTTTTAACCCCGACCGAATACCCGATAAAAATCACCCTCAGACCCATGTGCCCGGATTCCAAAAATTTCGAAGATAAACATTACTCATAATATCACGAACTCAAATATATAATTTATTCTCAATTCAATGCTCAAATTCGTGGTCAAAATCCAAAAATACCAAGTTTTTAGGTTTTCTACCAAAACCCCAAATTTCCACTAATTTTTCATGAATTTCGATATTAAAATCAATATATAATCCAAGTATTTAACTTGCAATAGGTCGAAATCACTTACCTTGACATAGATCATGAAGATGGAGCTCCAAAATCGCCCCTACGTCGTCTCCCATGGAGGAAATGAGATGAAATGAGCCAAAACCATTTTGTAAACTTATACACTGTCAGGAAACCCTTCTTCTCATTCGCAGGCCTCCCATCGCGTTCGCGAAGAACAAATATTTTCGAAAGCCATTTCCAAATGCTTCTCAAATAGCCTCTAGTATAATAGTCATAAAATTTTGTAAAAAAATTCCAAATGAAAAATGGTTTAATGTTATGAAAACTAGACTCCAAGATCTATATCTTTCATGTTTTGATAATCTTCTAATTCCTTATATATTTCGAGATATAAGCTGCCAAAGTTAGCCCCGCACAACGCAAATTTCTTCTTCATCTTCCCGGATAGCCTGTACTGTACCCGCCATAACATTTTGTACACAAATCCAAATGCTATATGGTTTAATCTTTTCAAAATTAGACACAAAGA
The DNA here is from genome assembly GCA_005239505.1 of Nicotiana paniculata. NCBI lineage: Eukaryota > Viridiplantae > Streptophyta > Magnoliopsida > Solanales > Solanaceae > Nicotiana > Nicotiana paniculata. The sequence goes on along the minus strand of ML341251.1, from coordinate 21,824 downwards.
GATACAACTTTCAATTTCACATCATCTCAAAATTCCTTATAGATTTTGAGATATGAGCCTCCAAAGTTAGACCTGCGCAACAGAGATTTCCTTCTTCGCAAACGCGAGAGTCTCTACGCGAACGCGAAGAAAAAATCCCAGAAGCCAAATCCTTCTTCGTGAATGCAAGAGGATCCTCGCGAACGCAAAGAACAACACCATATATAAGTAAATCAGCATCCAAAGTAGCCCAAAATGATCCGAAACACACCTGAAGCACATCTGAGGCCCCCGAGACCCTGTCCAATCACGCCAACCTGTCCCAAAACATGACAAAAACTTGCTCGAGGCCTCAAATCACATCAAACAACATCAGAATTATGAATCTCACACCAATTCAAGCTTAATAAACTTTAGAACTTCAAACTTCTACATTCGATGCCGAAACCTATCAAATCATGTCCGATTGACCTCAAATTTTGCACACAAGTCACATTCGACATTACGGACCTATTATTTCTAATAAGTCTAAATAACACCCATTCCAAATTTCTCAAAAAATAAAATTCTATTTAAATTCACATATTTAAGCTTGTTAAAAATCTAATTCTTACCGCCCAAATGAATTTGGTTTGTTGAACTAATATTTGAGTCACAATTACTAATTTGAGAATTAACTTAAAAGCTTGAGCAATCTTTTTTAAAAATTAAATAGTAATTCGAGAAATTGTTGGAGTTGGATGTTGAATCTTAGCCTATTATTTTTGGGCTAGTTGGTAGTAAATTGAAATGCGGGCTATAAAATTAAAAATTATGGAGCCCAGTTGTTCTTAGGTGAAATTTTCCCTAATATTTTTTATTAGTAGCTAAGAATTTTCCGTGTTGTGCCATCTCAATGCGTTAGTACAGTGGTGAGAGCCCAGAACATGATGTGTGTTACGCGCATGTCATAAGTTTTGATCCATGCACAAATAAAAGATATGTATTTAAGTGGAGAAGAATATATGGGAGGACCCATTATTGGCCGAGTTTCAAACCGTTTGGTAGCCTACCCTTGGGAATTTCTCAATTATCAAAATAAACCAACCAAAAATAGAAAAAAGGATTGGCTTTGTTGTGAGCCTTTATCAGCTCAGAATTAGGCACTCTCTTAGTTTCTCTTAATCTATGCACTAGATTTTTGCAATTGCTTTGCTAGGTTTGATGTTTGCTCCTCATATACATGCCCTGAGTTTTTAAAATAGATTTTTAGCATAATATTAACGACTCGTGCACATCACATGGGAAAATAAGTTAGGTTATGATGAAGCTGATTAAATGTCTACAAGCTAAGTTGTTCGGACTCTTCGCTTTCAGTGCCACACCTATGTCGATACGACGTGTATGAGTGGTGTGGGTATGAGATCCGTATCAGATCTGGCCAACCGATTTTAGGTACTTTGACCAAAATCATCGGAGAAATTCGGGGCAAATATTTTGAAATCAAAACAGAAGCTAGGATAAAATTGAAGAAAATAGAATACTTTCTATTAGATAGAAGAGCCATTCTTGGTCGACCAAGGGTAGAATAGTCATTTAGCTCAGTAAAACTTTGCCACATGCCTTTTATTCCAAACACAACATTGGTCTAGAAATATACATTCCTTCAGTCTTTCAGTTTCTGAATGCTCCTTGCTTGGTTCTATGTTACTGACAATGATGGATTAACATCATCGAGGCTTTAGCTAAAATTTGCAATAAGGTAACAGTCGTCAGTTCTTCTAATACAGTCTATTTGTTAACATTTGTGGGAAGCTTCGGTTATCCATTCTCTGTACTAATCCCCTTTTGTCGGCCGTTTCAACTTAATACCCAGGTGCATATTTCTTTTTGATTTGTTTCCCATTCGGTATCACTTTTAATTTACTTCTATAACTTTGGAACTTTTATTTTGCAATTTTCTTTGTGGTTCAAGTTTTTTTTTTAATTTCTACGCTGGCCGCTGGGAGCTCTTGGATTATATATATTTTTTTCTCAAAAAAGTTACTTTTGCAGGGTTGGGTTTTATTGAATTGGGTTTTCCTTGACACCTGACGCAACTCTTTTATTGTGCCTGAACAAAGTCAGGTTCTTGAATTGTTTTGGCAGCCCTTTCCTTTTGTGTTGCTCTTTTTTTAATTTTGATTTCCGAAATACATCAATTGCAGTTATTTTAGTACAAAATTAGTAAACATATTATTGTTTAGTTAATAAAAGGTAAAATGATGGCTAGAAATTGGACGTGTTTGTTTCCTTACCTTCCAATAATGTTGAATTTTTTTCATCTAATTGGAATTTCTCCCTTAAGAATCACCTTTGCATCTGGCAAGTTTCTTATTAGGTCTCCATAACTTATTCTTCTGGTGCGGGAATGATAGGACAGAAAGCTTGCTGACCTTTTTGGAATTTTCGAGGATGAACCGGTGGCAAAAAAAATGTTAATTTTTGTATGTCTTTTTGCAATACCTCCTTGTTACTCCATTAATGAAGTTTCTTATCTTATAAAAAAGAAAAAAAGAGTAAAAAAGAAGTATTTCCGTAGATTACTTATTATGGCTATTATCTTTTTTATCTCCTGCTTCATTCTTAATGTTTTGTATCATGTGGACCCTTTTATCGGAGCTCTAAAGAACCGCAATGTAATATTGAACTTCTTTCGTAAGATTCACCTTTTCATCCGGTAAGTTATTTGTCATGTCTTTTACTTTTTGAAGTTCGATTAGACGCCTCTCATAAACTTTGTATGCCATTGAAAATTTAAAATTTTGATGCTTTTACATATGAAAGAAGTTACTGAAATAGTATAGATCCATGTCTGTGAAAATTGGGACCTAATATGACCTCTTAGTCTAGCTCACAAAGGATCATCCAAGAGTTTCATTTCATTTGGATGAATCACTGGTCTTATTTTGTAAAATGAAATGGCATATTTAGATACATCATGTAGGCTAGACTTCTCTTTTTCTTTCATAAGAACCAAGTTCATTGTGCATTCCACAAGTAGTATTCATGCTTCATCGTTGTTTAATGTTCCTTAGATAAGACCACCAATTTATGCTTTAGTATTGTCAGTTAAAAAAGGCGCAACTATGGAAAAAAATAAAATACATATGTAATTCAAGAAAGAAGTAACAAACCCATTCCTAATGTCTTTGTCAATAACTAATGTACTTATTTGTTGATGATACTTGTCATTTAGCACCTCTCGATTCAAGATATAACTCATGGGAAATGAGGCGTACACCTTAGTGCGTTGCCTACATTGAAGCGCAACTTAAGCAAGGCGAAGCGTCCTCCCTGAGCTTTTCTAAGCTTCAGTGCTTAAGCGCGCCTTAAATGAGCCTTTGGAAACACATGCTTAAATTGTTTGTATACAATATACCTATCCGTTGTTTAACATTATTCAAATGAGACAACAATTAATGCTTAAATTATTTTAGAACTTGTCCATTGTTTACTCTAAAACTAAAATTTTCTTTACATTTCTCCTTCTTTTGATACGTCGTTGACTTCCACAGTTAATACTTTTAAGGGGATTGGTTATTGTTGTAGTATTTTGACTTGGCTTAGAATTTTGTGGTTAATTTTAATGTGCTATGTTAGAGTTTTGATACATAAAAGACAATGAAGCCTGCTACATAGGTTGCCACTTCATTTTTCGTATTTGAACTTAAGAATAAGAGGCATAAATAAAAAAAAGCCAGGAAAATGCCTTGATCTACACATACTCAAATTTGATTAAAACTTTCTAATCCAATTTTATAAATAGAAAGTTTCTGAGTTGATATTGTTATTCATCAGACTAAGCAGATTAAGCATATTTGGCTGCGTGTTCTTTTTATCTGGTAAGTAAAAGGAAAGTAGCTATAGGTGAATCATTTTGCTAGATCCAGAAAAGCTACATTTGACCTAGAAATTTTCTAAGCTTTTAGTCGTCTCTATTTCATTCAACATTTTGTTATATCCGCGTGCCAACTTTGTCATGGTAAAAAGTAGGAACAATTTTATTAAGTTGCGTCTCTTTGCTTTTCCTTAACGAAATCTTTTCCTCTTTCTTTCCCGTATTTCATGCTGTAATATATATATATATTCATAAATGTGTTAATTTCTGTTTTTTTCCTTCTAGCACAATCTCAGTATTCTTCAAAATAATTTCGAGGATTTTTGGGATTAGTTGGATGTAAGGATGGTGCTAATAACTTGGCATGCTAGAATGAAGATAAAATGTGAAGGCCGAAGACATAGTTTTGTATTCTAGGCAAATACTGGTCTTAACAAAGTAAATTGATCCATGGAAGAGCATTTTTAAAGTGGGTTGAAAAGTATTCTAAAGGTGAGTAATAAGAGAATGTATAATGAACTCATAACAAAAGAAAAATACTTAAGTGAGGATCCAAGCTTCGTGGGCCATACGTTGATCACTAGAATAACAAATAATTTGTTAGAACAAAGAACTAATTTGAGAACCCAAATATTTAGAATTTGAAGATATAATTGGAAGTATTTACAGCATCAAGATAGTTGTAGGTATTTGTAGCAAAAAAGGTTGCGGCCACAATGATAGCAAGAAGTGCCAAAAGGAAAACAAACAAGCTTAACCATTCCTGAGATTCTTGGTGAAAATGGTCAATACTAAACCTCTTTGTAGCTAGAATAGTGATGCAAAAAAGTCAGAGTGGTCAATATTTGTGTGTGCACGCGCTTTATTTTGTAGAAGTAATGTGGGGCTTGAATGCTTGATCCAAGAGCTATGCGTTACAAAATTATATAGGGATTTTTGAGGTCCCTTGGAAAATGGAAGGAACAATGTAACACCAAATATTTGATATCATGTTTGGAGCAGCCTTCCGATTGAGCCTACATGATGAGCTGACTCACTTAAAGTGAATGTGCCCTTTTTCGCCCAATGCTATGTCTTTCTCTTCTTAGTCATTTTTACTTATAGTATAACATTTGTGTTATCATTTTGTTTGTAGTGCTTATTGATCAATTTATATGTAGTATATACAGATTAATTTATACCTTTTGCTTAATATCCGACTCAAATAGCCAGAGAGTTTATGTGACTTGGAGCTGTAAATATCATTGTAGGTATCACTATTTCTCTAAAAATCTAGATTGGAATATGTGCGTATATAAATAAAATTTGAGCTTGGCTTTGTATATCTGAAGGGAAGCCGGACAAGTTGCCTTATAAAAGTTGATCCTCTGATGTATCTGAAGAGTAGAACTGTTGAAGGCATGCAGATAATCTTAAGCCTCGATTATATTTATTAGTTACAAACTCTGCTTAGCTCATATAATACCATACATTAAACCCATTACTTAGCTTTTGCCAAACTACTAAGTAGGAGTTAACTCTCTTAATTACTGACAGTGAAATTATCTGTTACGTAAATCAGAAGATTGCTTATATGGCTGGTGATGATCAGTTTGAGCTTGAAACAGCCAACACCAGCTCTCTACTCTAAAATATGTACTTGATGCTTTCTATGAAAGTGGACCATATTTGATAATTTGTTGTACTTGATACTTTCTGCAAAAGTGGACCAAAGTAATTTCTTGAATTTATGAAATACTCAACATGCAAATAAGATGAGTTTGTTCCTCTTGATCTAGTCTACATGAGTGTTGTGTCCTTTTCAGGTTTGTGACGTTAATAGATTACATATGTTGTTTTAGACAAGTGTAGGTAAAGATTGCAATGAGCAAGTACTTATGATGTAGTCCAGTAAATTCTGCAGTTGAATTTCTCAGATGCTTATAACACTTCCAGCAAATATTTATAATTACTGACATGTTGTTCATTCTTGGAGAAAGTGGCTCTCTTAGCAATGACTATGTTGAACCTTTAAATAAACTTTTGAGAGAAAATAATGAATAACAAAAATAAGAAATTAAGTGTTCACATGATATCAGAGGAGAATTATGTTTTAAAAATCCATCTCAAGCTGTTTTTTTCATAACTAAAGTAAGAATGAAAATAGACCTTGTTCAAATTGTTGGGCCCGTGCTAGCACGGGCTATTCACATCTAGTCGTATATAAAAATTTATATTTCTGTCATTTTCCTGTCATCTCCTTCTCAGATGCTCTTTATTATCAATATTTTCTTCTTAGAATACCTTATAAGTTTTTCACACAATGTATCATAATTTTATAACTTTTTTTTTTAGATAATTGAAGTATTTTTTGCCGAATCCCCCGACCTATATCCTTACATAGATTTGTACTTCTGAATCTTAAAATTGTTATCATGGAAGAATCCGACCTCTAGATATGCACCCGTACTGAACTTGCACCCGAGTCCGAGCAACTTAGTCTAAAGGTACTAAATACATATTGGTCTACGTATCTTCTTTTTACTAGATTATTTCTCTTGCGGACAAAAGCCCTTGGGAATTTCTCGATTATCAAAACAAGCAAAACAAAAGAGTAAAAGAAAAAAGAATTGGCTATGTTGTGAGCAAGTATCAGCAGAATTTTCGCTCTTAGTTTCTCTTAATCTAAGCACTAGATTTTTGCAAATGTTTTACTACATTTGATGGTTGCTCCACATATTCATGCCCTGAATTCTTATATAGATTTCCAGCATAAGATTCATTACTCGTGCACACAACATGGACAGATGTGTTAGGTTATGCTGAAGCTGATTAAAAGTCTACAACTAGTAAATACACATTGTTCTAGGTATTTTCTTTTTTACTACTCATTCCGTTTCAGTTTATATGAACTTATTTCTTTTTTGGTCTGTTCCAAAAAGAATGATTCCTTTTTAAATTTGGAAATAATTTAGCTTAATATTTCAATTGTACCCTTAATGAGAAGCTTTTATAACCACACAAATATTCTGGACCCCTTTTTGACTTGTTTAGGACCACAAATTCAAAAGTCCTTATTTTTTTTAAACTCTGTGTCCAGTCAAACAGGTTCATATAAATCAGAACGGAGGGAGTAAATTATTTTATCTTGAATTGGTCAGCCGTCGAGAAAAATGAGTCGACCGTCCTCCCTACTTTTAGGGGCCATCTTGATAGTAGCCTTAATCTGAGTCCTCATTTAGATTCAAATTCTGATAGACTGTCAATTTTCTGATAATTATAATAATGTTTCAAGTCATGATTCAATAACATGCGACACCAAATGATTTGCTTAAAGAAATATCACTAGGGGCGGATCCACCCCTTTACAATGGGGTGGCATGGCACCCGTTAAGATGATAAATTTCTTATATACATATGTTAAATTTTTTTTAAATTAGGTTAAATATTTGATCCTACCACCCGCACCCGTAAATTAGACAAATGTGTCATGGATGATAGATCTTTTTGAAAGCTTTTCTCGTGTATAAAATTCAAGTTGAAAATTATCTTAAACCTTGTCTGACTTTCCCTTTCGTGTGTTTTTTATTTCTTTTTGTCCAATCATTCTCCTTTTCGACTACCTCCCAATTTTTTATTTATTGTTTCATTATTTTTGTATATTTATTTTCTTTATTCTATTATTTATATGTGGTCTCAAACAAGAACACTCAAAAAAGAGACTCCGAAATTATAAAATTCTATAAAATAAACAGTCTCAAATTTATGAGTTTTCTTTTTTCATATTCGAAAATATATAGTCTTAATGAGAATCTTCGATTGAGATCAAACTCTTTTCATTTTTTTTATTATATCATAAAAATTTGTGTTATTCTATGGTTATTAAATATAATTTAAATCACTTTACATTAAATTATGACAAAAATTTCGTAAGCATTGCTTAAAAATATGAGATTTATGATTTAATTTTTGAGAACTTGTAGTTTATTTAATTCTATACTTGTGGAGTGTAATTTATCCATTGAAGATATTTTTAAAAATTTTTTTTATTCTGATTGATAATTCCCTTATTGAAGATGTTATCTTACTTGTGTAAATTTATTTTTATTATACAAAAAAAAAAAAAGTAATTTCCTAGTGAAAATGTTGATTTTACTTGTGCTGTTATAATAAAGGTATGATTCCTTATTTAAAATGATAACTGAACATTTCTAACAAATTTCATATTAGTCATTACAGGATATACATTAAAAGAAATTATGGCACCCGTCACCTTCAAATCCTAGATTCGCCTCTGATATATTACTAGTGTTTATTTTGAAAAGGTAGACAGGCACTTAAAGCCAAATATGCTCTTTCAAATTTAAAAGACACCCGAGAATAGTAGGGAATTCTAAATAAGCAGCTTAAGCTATTATTTATGATTCTACTGGTAGATCATGTATGCCCTTTGGTTGTATCTTATGGGTTGTTTGGTAGTTTTGGGATATCCTATGAACCTAGAATTTTAGCTCCTGAATGTGTTTAAAATTTCACTAATAAATAAACACAAATTAGAAATTTCAAATCTAGTAAATCAAATGTAGAATTTTGAACTCGAACTTATAATGTTCAAATCCTGAATTTGCTTCTGCACTCACTTTTCACCTTTTGATTGGGTGGTTTTAAGAATACGGACATCCAAAGAATATGACAAAATAGTTTTCACTTTTGTCTCCCTGAAGATGACTGAGTTAAGGTTGTTAAGGTTTAGGAGTCATAATTTGGAAATTTGTTTAAATGTGAAATAGTTTTATTTAATAGAAATCTCATTTTATGACCTCAATACTCTAGTACAAGGGAAGCAACAAATTTCCCTTTTGAAATTTTTTCTGTTGTTAAGTGCCTTTGTCTGCACAATAAGTGATGGCTAAAATCTTAATAATGTCAACAAAACTCCATTCAAAATTATATGTTGGTATGAGGAATAGTGCAAAGCACTAGACTAAGAATCAGTAAATAGTTATTAGTCTAGTGGCTAAAATACTTAAAAAGATCTGTCACCTCAACAATCTCTTTTTGAATCTAGTGGTGTCTAACCATTTGCGCCTATCTCGTCTATTCTATCGGATACTTGACCATCAATTGATTTGTGACGACTTATCGGTTACTAAGTAACTCTTCTCGTCGAGGCTTAGACAGACAGGAACAAACAAAAGCACCTAGTATTTTTTTTGTTGTCTTTGCTGGAATTTAAATTTTAAACCATGATACCACCTCAGCAATTTCTTTTGAGGCTCGAAGGTTGATTTTGTGGCAAATCATATATGTAATGGTTCAATAAAGATCTTGCTTGAACATGCAAGAAATACTAAATATTGGATGTGAATATTTGCGTGGTAGGAGATAATGCATGGGACTATTGAGTTTCACGCATAATTTGTGATCCTTGTGGTCGGATTAGACAACACACAAATTAAATCTTCGATGGACCCCATCAGGAGATAGCCAATTCTAAAAAGAAATTATGTAAATTGAAAGTGTAACTCTTTTTTCACTATCAATGTATTTTAATCTACATTATTCGGCAATCTTTTTCCAAGTAAAAATTGACATAATTATAAGGAGTTATTTCTTATACTTTTTTAGTGATCTGATTGTGTTAAAAATTTTATGTCGAAGTGTATAGAATTTAAACTCTTCTGAATGATTTTTGAAAAATTTTAAGGGAAACCTGTAGCCGCTATCTTTCGGGTCGTACTGTGTAACTTGCTCATTGTGCAATAGCTTGCAAACCACACAGGAGATGTAAACCGCACTAGACACGCTCGGTATGACGAGCTCTGATTAAGAAGGCCGCTGGTGAGGAAAATCGATCCCAAATCTCCTATGTGAAAAATCACTCACCTAACCAAATCAGTCAATTCATGCGGGCTTATAAACGAAAAGTTGTGAATATAAGCTTCAAATGTTATTAATCATTGTGCAATTAATGGGACTTGATCCTTAATGGAATCGTCCAACATACATTATTAAAACTAGAAGGCAACAACTACCATACAATAAAGGATTTGCCAAACGTTAAACTTGAGGAACTCCTTTTTTTTTTCTTCTTTAATTTCAATTGATTAGGGAAAAATGTTTGCTGAAAAGGCATCAAGAAAGCTAATCCAGTTCTCATCATCCTCGTCTTCTTCTACTTCTGCTTGATTAAATTCATTCTCAAGTGTCTTCTCAATTATTTCGTCATTTCTTACAAACCTTCCTCTAATGCGAGGTCTACTATCTGCCAAAGTCTTCCTGCACTCATACTGATATTTGACAACAAGAAATCGATATTAGACTTATAGCTTGTTTGGCCAAGTTTTTTCGGGTCAAAAGTGCTTTTTTGGCCAAAAACACTTTTGGCTAAAAATTGAGGTGTTTGACCAAGCTTTTAGAAGAAAAAAAATGCTTTTTAAGAGAAGCAGAAGTAGTTTTTGAGAAGCAGAAAAAAGTAGATTCTTTCCGAAAATCCTTTTCTGAGAAGCACTTTTGAAAAAAATATACTTAGAAGCAGTTGTCAAAAGCTAGGCCAAACATTATTTATTGTTCAAAAGTGTTTTTCAAATTAATTAGTCAAACACTAACTGCTTCTCACTAAAAGCATTTTTTTTTAAAAGTACTTTTGAGAAAAACACTTCTCAAAATAAGCTGATTTTAGAAGTTTGGTCAAACAGGCTATTAATCAGAGGCACGGATTTGAATTCTAAATATATGGATTCAACCTATAAAAGTTTTAGTATTGAAATATTATATTTTAAAAATTATGGTTCAGACCTACTAGTTATTTATAATTTTAATAAATTTTTATATAAAATTATATATACCGCGTCAAAAATATTGAATTCAGATGAAACTGATACTATAATGTTGCATCCGCACGCCTTTGGACTTAAGAAAAGTCAAGATGGAAACTAGGAGAGCAACCCTATGGACCCTAAAACGCATTTACAGGTCTTAAAATAATAACAAAAGTCTTGCAATTCACTTGGTACGTGTTTTGCATGTCTTTAGTTTACTATTTCAATTCCATTTTGAATCGACAATATTAATTCATGCGGGTCTTATTAGTTATTACTCACCATATTAATCGCCTTGATTAAATTTCTTTTAAAATATTTTTATTACTCTTTTTTCCAGATCCATCTTAAAGCAGCGGGAAGTTAATTAAACCATACAACTAAGGAGAGAAAAAATAATTAGTTTTGACAAATAGTCTTTTAATTAAAATTATATATTAAATATCTTTTCTTAAAGAAAAGGTTTGTTCAAGAAAATATATTACCGTAATTTTCTTGTTAAAGTTTCTTTGATTTCTCTTTTTTCTGTATCTCTCAATCCTCTCCTTCTTCTCTTCGGGACTGCACTTGCAAGCTTTGGTCATTCTTTCGATTATGCTGTTATTACTCTCATTTGATACCCAAATTTCTGACCGATGATTTTGTTGCATTCCCTAATATTACACATGCATTTGAAAGGTGGTATTAGTTGAATAAACAAAGCATCAAATTACACTTTAATTCTTAATAATGTATTTTAAGAAGCTTAATTTGAGACCTAATTAAGTCGAGTGATATTCACATTACTCTGTTCCAGTTTATGTGAACTTATTTCTTTTTTGGTCTGTTGCAAAAATAATGACCCCTTTCTAAATTTGGTAACAATTTAGCTTAAACTTACAATTTTACCCTTAATGAGAAGCTTTTATAACCACACAAATACTCTATGCCCTTTTTGACTTGTTTAGGACCATAAATTCCAAAAAATTTCATTTTTCTTATATTTTGTGCCTAGCCAAACATGTTCACGTAAATTAAAACGGAGGGAGTAATTTGTAGGCGGACACACGATTTTGCGCAAAAGATTTAGACAGACACTGAGGCTGAGATGTTGCAACACTACCATTTGCCACAGCACTAGTGTAGGAGCATTGCGGGCCATGACAAACGAGTTTTATCCTCTGACTTTATTTATGCTATTAGGTCATTAAAACATAGTACGCTCTATATGAACTTTTTTTTATTTTTCGAAAGTTAATTTAACTAATTATTGAATATAATTAGATTAAATTAATATTTTAAAGTATAAAAAAGCTATACAAAATGTACCTACTAGCTATAAGATGCAATTTTTTATCGTGTCAATATGATGAAAAAATATATTTCAAAATGCTGGTCAAAGTTTATATAATCCGAACCTTAAAAAGCGAAAAGATTTATATATATACTGAAAAGAGGAGGTATAAATATTTGCTCATAAAAAATGCATTAGTAACCTAGAAAATAATAGAGGCTATCTGCTACAGCAGGTTGAAATATTATGATAGTGTAAAAATTCTTTATAATTATCAATGTACATATATAGTTAAACTTTTTCATTCTGCTTATGTTCTGTGCGTTGTGTGATTTTTTTTACATTATCTAATCAATTTAATCTATAATATAATAGACAACTCTCGATAACAAGCCGCCTAATATGGTAAGAACCTGAAAAAATGAGTAATAATATGCGATAATTACCAGTTAAATTAATTATACTGATTGTGTAAATCTTCTAAAAACAACACAGCTTGATGTCACGCTTCATATTAGTGTATATGATTTTGTTACATATGTTAAAGGATATAATTATTATTACCTGCAAATCACCTGTGCTAATCACCGAGTCCAGAAAATTTGGTGGGGAAGAAACAAGTGGGCAAAATCCCTCCATGTTCTGTACAAGTGAGTGACTGCTTATGTTTCTTGGAATCAAAGTGTGGTCATTCATTCCATTACTTGTGACTGAACTAGAAGAACCATAGCTACTACATCCACTGCCAGTATTATAATCAGAGGCGGATCCATGATTTAAAATCTGATTATAACTGATATCCGAGGTAGGAATAATCAAAGGGGTCGGGGAAGAGAATGATGAAAAATCACTTATGTACTCACTAGAATCATACACATGAGAAGTGTTTTCATTTGTATTGTATCCGTACATCATGAATATGTTTTTTTTTTAAAATTGTTTTTGAAAGTGAAAAAAAGAATGAAGAGAGAAAGTGCATGAATGAATGGAGAGAGTTAGATTAATTATATGAGAGCTACTTGGGTTGTGGCTCCTTCTTAAAGGAGATGGACATGCTGGAGTATGACATGGAAGCTGACCAATTTTTCTGACAAACGTTGACTTGTTTTTAGCAACCCCACAAATGAGGGAAAAAAAAGAAGAAGTAAGAAAGAAAGAACAAAAATTAAAAGATACGCTCACAGGGTACAATAGGGTAGTAATGATAACAATCCAGGCTTCTACTTATCATAATGTTTACCTAAAATTTGGATAATAATTAAACTTATATTGTAATTTTAAAATATGTGATTTTATCCAATACCAATTGATAAACGAGAAATTAAATAAATGAATTAGAATGTAAAATAAATCAAACCAGTGTGTAAGAAAAAACCTCGACCTCGAATTGAAATAGTCCCGAAGTGGTATAGTAAGAACGGTACATAACAAAACAACTCTGATGAACAACAAGTTAAATGAATAGCAAGAAAGAAATGATTGAATATATTTTTCTCGGTGAGATATGATGATTACAATGAATAGAATTCCCCTTTATATAGTAGAGGAGTCCTAATTAATGTACACTTCTAATTATAGTAGGAAATCGTATTAACAACTTATTAACCTCCATAGATTTGATTCGTTCCTAGATTCATGCCACGATCCTCGACCAATCGCGGATATCTCGCCTTTTTCGTTATAAAGCTATGCCGATATTACTCAGAGTCTGTCTCTTTCTGGCCTTGATTGAGGTCGACCTCGATATGAGAAGAGGCTTCGATTATGGACTTGACGTCCCAGCTCTTCGACGTAGCAATCCTATCTCGACCAAATAGTGAAATCGGGGCCCGATTTCTACCGTATACAGATAGTCCCCTCGTTTCTTAGAATAAAATGATAAGAAATGACTTGAGCCTCGATTTTTTTATGACCTCGATAAACAGTTATGTCATCCCCATGATGTAAGCGATGGAGGTGACAGAAACGTCCCGTTGATACAGGCTCCCAAATCATTAATGCACGTCAGTAGGCTGTCGACCACTAGCGTCGTCGAACCGCCACCGTAGTTCTATAAATATGGACTCTTTTGTCTAATCAAAACTTCTACGTTCATCTTCATCAATTCCCCCAAGTCTTAAACTCTCTCCATATCTTCCCTTTCATCACTCTTTGAGCCGACCTTGTTAGTTTCAAACCACCAAATTTCAACTCTTTCCGCTTCCTTCCACTTGAATCAATGGCGAAAACTTCCAAAATCATTTCGCAAAAGGAGAAAGCTTCCCCTTCTTCTTCCCGGACGGCGGGTGATAGAACACTGGTGGAACAGATCCCTAGTGAGTATGTTCCTGGCCCACGTGTCCTAAAATCCGACTTCAAAGTCGAGAACCCTCCATCGGTCCCTGGCCGATGTAAGCACGTGTTGAGATACATCTGCTCGATAATAACGGGATATTCGAGGATATGAAGAGAGATTGTAACTGGGGGACAAAGTCATTGTACATATCCCCGTTCCTAAGGAAAGTATTACCATTCACAGGGAGGGGTTTCTAAGTGTTTACACTTATCCTTTCACGTTGGGTCCCCTCGATCCAGATATCATTGATTTCTGTAAGAGGTACCAAGTGACCCTCGGCCAAGTCTATCCCTCTTCTGGCTCATTGTAATCATGCTCTGGTTCTTCTCCAGCAAAATTGAGGGGCTATCGTTCACCCTCAACCATCTCATGAGACTATATCGACCCCGACTTTTTCGAGGGTTGATCAAGCTTCAACGCCGAGCAACCAAGGCTTTGTTCTCGAGTATTGATGAGGACAAGGAACGAGGTTGGATGAGCCGATTTATTCGGGTGAGGACCTGTGACCTCATCCCAAAGGAGAAACTGTCTTTCCCCGAGAAGTGGAACCCCAAGCATAAGTAACATCTTACTCATTAGTCTTCATGTTCCTGCTTTTTGCTTTACATAATGTCTTTATTTGTCATGCAGCGATTTCCTGGATGCCTCAAGCGGTTCCTGACCTCGAGGACTGGGTTCATAAGTTGGCCCCGACTTCCTCTTATGCCGAGTGCTGCTGGCGTGACTTGGAAAAGGGAAAATGGGAGTCAAAGAATCACAGTGAGTATTTCTTTCTTAATTCCGAGATGCTAATCATATTGCTTTTTCTCACTAAGTTTCTTTTTGTGAAGGCTTCAACAAGGACGTGATTTTGAGGCCTTTGAATGGCGAGGAAGAGACTAAGTCCCCGGTTATGAAATCGAGGAAAGATAAGAAGAGGAAGGGGGTCTCATTGTCCGAGGACCCCAAACCCAAAGCTACAAGACCATAAGGAAGGTTATTTCTCTCACCATGGACTTGGTCCAAAGGTTGATAGAAAACGAATAAGAATAAGAAGAAGGTGACGCCTCGGTATTGGTGGTTCGACCCAGGAAGACTGCCGAGGCTGCCAAACCTTCAAACCGGAGGCAGCTGCCTAGATCCAGCCTCATGATGAGGAGGCTTCAAAGAAAAATTCGGGGGAAAACCCCGAGTCGCCTGAGGTCAAGATTGTCCCTCGACCAACAACAAACATATCGGAGGGGGCCGGTTCTGAGGCCCCGAGAGCCGAACAGAGCGCCCTGAGTGACTCACTCGGGGCAGTGACAACAGGTCATTTGCCTTCCCTACCGGCTTACTCCGAGGAGGCGATAAGAGAGGCTTGGTCCATGAGGACCCCCGACATAGGCGGAGTCCCCAGTGAAGAGGATCTCTTTCGGGATTGCTTTATCGGGGTCGATGATGCCTCTGACCTTAATGATGCATCCACCCTCTTTGAAGAGGCCCAACGTATTCTATCTCGAGTAAGTATTAATTGTTCTAATTCTCTTTTTATTTTCCTTCCTTCAGTCTAACTTATTTTCTTCTCATATAGGCTTTTTCCAAGTCTCGAGCCGATATGAGCCAATGTGAGGCCGAGCTCCAGAAGACTTCGGAGGAGAGAAATGCTGTCAAGATCCTCTGTGGGCAGAAGGATGAAGAGCTCAGGGACCTTCGAGCAGACTTGGCCAAGGCCCGTCAGGAGAATACCGAGATGAACGAGTAGGTAACTGTCCTTTTGAAAAAAAAGGGGCTTGATCCAAGGGCGGAGGCTAATGTTTTGATGTCTCAGTTGCCGCAGAATATTGAAAAGATCGAGCTGTTTCGGGAGGAGGTCGATCAAGTTAAAGCTGACTGTCATCGGTGGAGGGAGGGCATGGACCGCCTTCTTGCGGATAAAGAGGTTGCTTTGGCCCAACTTTCATCGTTCGAGGCTCAACTTCGGAGTACTAGGGAGAAGAGCTCGGCTAAGTCCAGAAAGATCGAGGAGCTCGAGGCCGAACTTTCTAAGGCCCAAACTGAGGCCGAAAAAGCGAAGACTGCAGCCGATAAATCGGTGACCATGTATTTGGCTGATGCCGAGGCCACTCAAGCACAGTTACGGGAGGCCATTGATCGAGCTTAGTGGACTGCCGACCTTGCCAAACACCAATCTCGAAGGGAGACCCTCAAGGAAATCCATGCTCGAGGTTTTGACCTCTCTGAGGAGATAGCACATGCAAAGGTGCATGAAGCTGATGCCAGGCTGCTTGCCTCCTCCAATGATGACGATGATGATGAAGGCAGCCAAGGCGGGTCCGATAATGGCGAGGGGCCCGAAGAAAAATCTACCCCCGAGGGAGAAGTCGCCCCCGAGCATAGTTAGGACTGGTATTTTTTCTTTTTTATTTTTTGTAAGACCTTTATCGGTCTTTTGTACTTACTTTTTGTTCAAGTATAAATATAAAGATATTTCCCTTCTGAACTCCTTCTTAAATTTTGTGTTCAAACTTGCTTTGTGCCTTGTAAAATTTTAGCACACTTTTATGCCTTGAATATTATGTTTGAGACTTCGGTTTTGGGTGACTTGATCGAAATCATAATAATACTGCTTTTATAGTCGAGTTCAAGTAAAACTCAAACCGAAGTAATAGAACCCTTAGGTTTGTATTGACTAATAATGGATCCTCGAACCATAGTCGAGTGATTTTTTATTCAAGTTCGAAGTAGTGGAACCCTTGGGTTCGAATTGAGTGAGAACGTGTTCCCGAACTCTGAGTGTATTAGCCTTTAGGCTCTTTGAATCGGGCCGATATGGTGTTAAAAGAATGGCTTTTTCCCTTTTTTGGCTTAAAGACTTTATAAAATTTTGTTATCCCTTAGCATGTATGTTTTAGCCCATTTGGTTTTTTGAGGGTTTAATATTGGTCGAACTACCTTTGTTTTTTGTGCTTTAGCACAAGTTCGTATTGAATAATTTGATACCTCTTAAGGTTTTTCGAGGACTGATATTATCGAATTTCTTTGATTATTTTGTCGAGGGTAGCATTTTTTAACCGGTTTTCAAAGAATTCGAAGGCCTATTTTTATTGCGGGATTCAGACGTCTCCGAGCTGCGTTAATTTGGTCATAGCCTTTGGGTATGCCTCTTGGGCTTATTTCCCAATAACACTTCGAAATTATTCGAAGTGTTAGTCCCTGAGATTGATGGCCTTGGCCTATAAATCAAGGGATGCCTCTTTGAGGTCTTATGGTTTCGAGTTTAGATAATTCAAAAATGTTGATTTTCGATGACAGTCCCCGGGTATGGGGTTGATCGTTCGAGGTGTAGTTTCACTTTGGCCCTTGATCCATTTTACAAAAATTATAAGTACGGAGGCCTCAGATACTCTAAGTCTTTGAATAGTTCATACATGCGTACATGTTTTCCTGTCGAGTCCCTTTTGACATGAGGTATTTTCCTTGAAAATAAAACATCTGAGGGTGATGTCCCCCAGTATTCGAGGTTGATTGTAAGGAGGCCTCAGATACTCTAAGTCAGCACAAATGATGGTTGCCTCATTAAGAACCTTGCCGGAAAAACCCATTTGGGATGAAACCAGTCGAAGGGAAAAAGATTGCAACGCGTGCTTTAAGGTCCTAATATCTTCCTGCTTGCTGAGGACTTCGACATTTTGCTCGAACATCTGAAAATAAGTTAGTGTAATATGTAAATGAAAAAGGAGAAGGTCATACCTTAACAATAATATCGCTTAAGTAGTGAGATGTTCCAATTATTTCGTAATTGCTCGCTGTTTATCGTGCCTATCTTGTAAGATTCCTTTCCGACGATATCGAGTACTTGATAAGGTCCTTCCCAATTCGGGCCAAGTTTTACTTCATTAGGGTCTCGAGTGTTGATGGTGACTTTCCTCAGTACCAAGTCCCTGATTCTGAAGTGGCGAAGGTTGGTACTTCGATTATAATACTTTTCGATGCGTTGTTTTTGTGCGGCCATTCAGACGAGGACGGTTTCTCATTTTTCATCCAATAGTTCGAGGCTAGTAATCATAGCCTCGTGATTTGATTCTTCTGTTGTGTGTCGAAATCTGGCGCTGGGTTACCCGACTTCGACTGGAATCAATGCTTCAGAGCCATATACTAAAGAGAACGGGGTTTCCCCCGTGGTGGACTTTGATGTTGTTCGATATGCCCAAAGGACTTCGGGTAAAATTTCTCTCCATTTTCCCTTGGCATCCTTCAACCTTTTCTTCATATTATGAATGATGGTTTTGTTCGTTGATTCGACTTGTCCATTTTTGCTAGGATGGTATGGTGTCGATAAGATCCTCTTTATTTTGTGATCATAGAGAAACTTTGTTACCTTAATGCTGATGAATTGCTTTTCGTGGTCGCATACAATCTCAGCAGGTATTCTGAATCGTCATACGATGTGATCCCATATGAAGTCTATAACTTCTTTTTCTCCGACTTTCTGGAAAGACTGTGCTTCAACCCATTTAGAGAAATAGCCAGTCATAAACAAAATAAATTTAGCTTTACCTGGGGCCGATGGCAGAGGTCTGACGATATCCATCCCCTATTTCATGAATGGCCATGAGGATAGGATCGAATGAAGTTGTTCTCCGGGCAGGTGGATCGTCGGTTCGTACCTTGGACACTTATCACATTTTCGAATAAACTCCTTAGTGTCTTTTTCCATACTATCCCAATAGTATCTTGCTCTGATGATTTTGTGAACTATTGATTCGGCTCCGGAGTGGTTCCCACAAGTACCTTCGTGAACTTCTCGTAGGACATAATCAGTGTCCCTTGTTCCTAAGCACACTACTAACGGTCCGTCGAATATCCTCCTGTACAATGTTCCATCCTCAGCCAATGTGAATTGAGCAACTTTTGTTCGTAGAGCCCTCGATTCTTTAGGGTCCAACGGGAGCTTTTCATTTTTCAAATACTCGATATATTTATTCCTCCAATACCTAGTTAAGCTTGTGGAGTTTATCTCAGCGTGACCTTCTTCGATTACAGATTTTGAGAGTTGAACGACAGTCCCCAAGCCGCTTTTGTTGTCCTCGACTGACGATCCCAAATTTTCAAGAGCATCGACTTCACTGTTATGCTCTCGAGGTACGTGCTACAAAGTCCATTCTTTAAAATGGTGCAAAGTCACCTGCAGCTTGTCCAAGTACCTTTGCATTCTATCCTCTCGAACCTCGAAGGTTTTGTTTACTTGGTTTACTACCAGCAGGGAGTCGCATTTGGCTTCGACGACTTCCACTCCCAAGCTTTTAGCTAGTTCAAAACCTGCAATCATGGCCTCGTACTCGGCCTCATTGTTAATCAACTTAGAAGTTTTGATGGATTGTCTAATAGTATCGCATGTGGCTTCAAAATGATGCCTAGCCCGGACCCCTTCACATTCGAAGCGCCGTCCGTAAAAAAGGTCCACACCCCCGATGATGTACCCGATTTCAATAAAAGTTCCTTTTCAACTTCGGGTACAAGGGTAGGCGTGAAGTCGGCTACGAAGTCTGCCAAAATTTGAGACTTGATGGCCATTCAGGGTTGATATTCGATACCATACCCACTGAGTTCGACGGCTCATTTGGTGAATCGGCCCAATAGTTAGGGCTTATGTAAAACATTACGAAGTAGGTAAGTGGTTAATACACATATTGGGTGACATTGAGAATATGATTTTAGCTTCCTAGAGGCACTTATTAGAGCAAGTGCCAATTTTTATAAGTGTGGATATCTAGTTTCTGCTTCTCCTAAAGTTCGACTTACATAATAAATGGGAAATTACATACCTTGTTCCTCTCGAACTAGGACACCATTTATCGCGATTTTTGAGACTGCTAAGTATAAGTAGAGCTTTTCATCTGCCTTTGGAGTATGAAGCAATGGTGGGCTTGAGAGGTATCATTTCAATTACTCTAACACCTGCGGGCGGAAGTTCGGGCGGAATTGCGTCCTCGATCACTTCTTCGATCATTTAAGGAGGAATTGCGTCCCCGGCCGCTGTTCCGTTGATCTGCGATGTATGATTAATATCGGTCTTTGTTCGACTGTGGCTCCCTATCGACGTCCCTCTAATTTTTAGTTGCGGTCCTATTTTGATATACTGAACCAGAAGGAGTTCCTAATTGGACATCCTCGACCCTGATCTTCGATTATTATCGATTATGTACATCGGCCCAAGTCACCACCGGATATTCAATAAAAATTTTCTTCAGTTGACGTGATGCAATCGAACTTCATTCTTCCAACCCCTGAGTGAAATCTTGAACGGCCCAATCATCTGTAACCTTTGGAAACTCATGCGTTCCATTTGAAATCGGGATACGAACTCCCTCAGCATTTCATTATCCTTCCGTTTTACTTTGAAAATGTCTGATTTCCTTGTTGCAACCTTTATGGATCTGGCATGTGCCTTTACGAAAGAGTCTGCTAACATGGCAAATGAGTCGACGGAATTTGGCGGTAGATTATGATACCAAATCATTTCCCCCTTTAATAGTGTCTCTCCGAACTTCTTCAATAAAACAGATTTGATCTCATCATCTTCCAAGTCGTTACCTTTGATGGCGCATGTATAGGAGGTGACATGTTTGTTGGGATCGGTGTTTCCATTGTACTTAGGTATATCTGGCATACAAAATTTTTTTTTGGAATGGGCTTCGGAGTGGCACTTGGGGGAAACAACTTCTGTACAAATTTTTTCGAATCCATTCCTTTCAAAATTGGCGGTTCCCCCGGTATCTGATCAACTCAGGAGTTGTATGTTTCCACTTTCTTATCATTAGCTTCAATTTTCTTCTCTCCCGACTCTATTATTTTGGTGAGCTCCTGGAGCATATTCATGATTGCAGGATCGGTCCACGATTCGTTATTATTAGACCTCTCCAGTACTGGCTCGACACGTCGGGTGGCTTCTGGTTAAACCCCACTCGAAGTTCTATGTTGATTTTGTAGCTGCGCAATAGAGGCTTGCTGAGCCTGTAGCATTTCGAATATTACCTGGAGACTAGCTCCTCCATCTTCTCTGCCCTGTGCACCTTAGCCACCAGATCGTCCTTCTCTGCGTACACTCCCTTCGGGGTCTGCGCCCAGGTCCGCATTCAAAGCAACGCGCGAACTGACGTCGACTGGGTTGACAACTGGTGCTCCCTCGAGATCAGCTTGTGGCACCTCGACTCTTGGAGCAATTACATTGCCGTTTTGCCCGTGAAATCCGAGGCCATTGTCACCATGTGAGGGTTCATTTTGTGAGTTTGACATGATTTAACCTGAAAGCAAAAATACTTGACAAGAACAAGTGATGCGAGACTAAATTGCATAGTTTAACATGTGATANGAAAATACGCAAAAGGAGACGCCCGGGCGATAGCCGGGCGTTTGCCCCCTAAAGCCAGGCACCCCCTGGCGTTAGGGGGGCGTTTGCCCCATAAAGCCTGGCCCCCCTTGCGTAAGGGGGGCGTTAGGTCCATAACGCCAGGCCCTCCCTGGTGTTAGGGGGGCGTTAGAGCCCAAACGCCTGGGGTCTCCAGTTTCGTCCAAGTCCGAGTTTGACGAGTTAAATGTTTCCCGGTTGAAATAGAA
>ML341249.1:0-56928 GCA_005239505.1 Nicotiana paniculata | reverse complement strand
TATATATATATATATATATATATGTGTGTGTGTGTGTGTGTGTGTGTGTGTGTGTGTATAAAAGTTAAATATTAAATATTATAATTTGACAAAAACCGACGGACTTCGGTCGATATTGTAATGAAATTAATTATAAAAATAATTTAAAAATTAATAACCGACCAATTTCAGTCGGAATGTCTAGTCAAACAGTCAAAGTGTATTTAATAATACCAACCGAAATTTTCCGACCGACTTCGATCGGAAATTTCTAATTAAGGGCACCCCCAACGGGTTTCTTCCCCATTTTGCTTTTTACTCTTTCTCTCACTCCATCTTCCACATCCGAAAATCCTTCCCAAATCACCTCACCACTCCCTTCTCACCCAAAATCAAACCCCCCCCCACTTCGTCTCTCCCCCACCACCATTGTTTCTCCACGGCCATTGCGCCTCCGCTATCATTGTCGCCCCACCACCGCTGCTCTGCCACCACCTCCGCCCACCACTGCTTCTCCGCCCCGTCACTGCTCCAAAGTTATACTCCTCTTCTCTCTTTGAAGGTTAGTTATCTATATTTGTTAATTTTAGTTATTTAAGTTCTTTCAATTGTATAAACTAGGGTTTACAATTCGGGATTTTAGGATTATTTCAATTAATTATAATTCTTTAGATTTAAGGTTTACTCTAGTTGATTTTGCTTATGATATCATGTAAGATACTTGCTTGATTAGCTAATTTTTATTTTTTTTCAATTTTATTAAATTTAGTGCCTATTGAACATGATTTAGGGCATATTAAATTCTGATTTAGAGTTTATTAATTATGATATGGTATTGCAGATAATTTTTAAATTATGATTTTGGGTTTATTAATTATTAGATGGCATAGAAGATGAAAGGATAAAAATGTTGGGATATACTATTAACCATGCGGTTTAGACATAGTAGTTTGCTTTATTCTTTATGTAATAATTATTTATTTAATTTATTCAATTCAATAAAGTACTATTTTAAATAGATCATTTGTTATATGTGTGTCCTTTTAGTTATGTAGTAGACAATTTAGTGTATGGAGTCTTAGCTCATGCACAAAAGATTTAAATTGTTGGTTCTCATAATTAATAAACTATGTTCACAATCAAAGATATTGTTGGACAAAATATCTTGATGATTGTAGCACAAGATTATAGTATAATTTATCTTGAATATGGAATGGTTTTACTCCGACTTCTTGTGCTAGTATACTCAGTGCATATTGAACGGACCAAGTAGAGAAAAGATGTTTTTGTACTGAATATATAAAACATTTTCTCTAATTCATTAAATGAGCTTATACTCCTAATCTTGATATAATTATTATGATCAATGTAATTTATTTATTATTTTGATTTATCAAAAGGTACGACTCTATTCAGAATTAGTGTATGTGTAATAGATTTGACAATAACGAATAACATTTGTGAATAATAATTAGTTGATAGAATTCTTTTGAGTTTGATGATACCCCTTTATGTAAGCTTATAAGTTTTCATGTGAAAACCCGGCCAGTGGATTTTGTATCCGTCACATAAAATAATTTAAGCGGAATTGTAAAGGATTTAATTAGTTGATTAAATTAAATTTTCAGTGATTTAGTTTAATTAACTGGTATTTGAGATCATAACATGTGGACTTAAAATAAGTGTTATTGAATTTTCGAAATTCATATTGAGGAGTTCAATTGAAGTTTTTTAGTGGAATAAATTGCAATTAATTATAGTAAGAATTAATTCATGCTAATTTTGAATTAATGCTATAATTTGTAGCCTCTTATTATTTATGTGGTCCCTGCTATACCTAATTAAAACCTGAACAAGACTTGGGTAAAAAGTGACTTGGGAGAAAAGTCATCTAGTAGAGCTGGAGTAGGATTCTACTTGTAAAAGCTGAATCTTACACATTTTTGGCAGCATAATTTCGGCCAAAACTAACTCAACTTAAGGAAGACTAATTTCACCTAATCACTTACTTTTAGAGTTGTATTATTTTTGCCCACCCAAAATCAAAATCGTCCAAGGTTTTACTAGGCATATTGTAGAAGACTGCAGCCCTATATTCTTGCTATTTGGTAGATTTGTGCAACGATTTCAAGAGGTTAGTGCTTCTAATCTTGTGATTATAGCATTGTCTAGTTTACATGTATTTGATGCCTGATTTGTATGCTTGCTTCCGTTGCGCATGTTCTAACAATTGGTATCAGACGCCGTCTTACATCTAACTAGATAATGCAATACAACATGAATAGAGTAATATTAAAACGTGTGTTTTAATGATACATGTTTGGTATGATTTTTCTATGTCAAAAATGTGATTGTTTTTATTAGTATCTTAATTCTGAAATTATGAATTAATATACACATGCATAAACAGTAGTGTTATATTTAATGACAGTCTGTTTAATTACGTTTTTTATGAATAGCAATTTATTTTTTAATAAAAACGTAACTGTTTTTTGAATGCTATTAATTCTGTAATTATGAGTTAATATACATATGCATAAACAGTGAATTAAATCTATTAATCTGTTTTAGTTGTGTTTTGTCCATAATCAGAGAGAGTGTTATATTAATAAAAACTTGATTATTTTGTATAATATTAGTTCTGTAATTGTGGATTAATATACAGAATTATGAACATTGTGCGTTTTTTGAACAGTGAAAAACATACTAGTTTTTTTTACAATTCTGTCTGAACACGTTTTTATTAAATAATAAAAATATTATTTTGAGTTCTGAAATCATATTTTAACATACATCTGTATGTTATGTGATTTGAACCAGTCAAAATAATTAAAACCCTTAAAAATGCCAAAAATAGAATCCTAGTAATAGGTCATATTTGGAATTCTGAAATTCTGTCAAACTCTGATTGACCTCAAATTTGGTAGGTTCATCGAAAACGGCCCAGTTTGCAAAACAAATTAGCTTGCTAATGATGTACGCTGTTTATTGGGAATTCAGGGTCGTTTAGATGGCTTTTCGGTCTTTTTCTGTTTTCTGGAAATTATTTTTAAAAAAAATTCAGTGATGATAGGGTTCAATTCTCATGATATTCAATCATTTTTTACAGTAATATAATGAATTTATATGTTGACATAGGTCTTCTTCCACATCGGATAAGTTCATTATAGCTGATTACTGTAGTTTTGCCTCTAGTTATTTTAATTACTTGTATTAACTCTCCAACTGAGTTACATGTTGATTCAATGAAACTAGAGTTTATAAAAGTGATATTTAACTATCTTAAATTAACAATTTACTCTCCATCTGAGTTGGTCCTGTTTTAATTTATGGGGTAAATATCTTACATAACTCATATATTTTGCATGAATAATTAAGTTTCCCTAATGAATCTAACTGTTTAATGAGCATGGTTATATGTGTAATATATTGTTTTGACTTTAATTATTATAAATACATAACTAATGATCTATTTAATGTGAATATCTCTCAGATTAACCATGTCTTCATTCAACCCACTTACCTCAATTTTGAACCAAAACAAGTTAGAATGACAGAATTATGTTGACGGGAAGAGAAACCTTGATATTGTCCTAACTGTTGAAGGTTACAAATTTGTAATCACTGAGGAGTGCCCAGAAAAACCTGAAAATGCTATTGATGATCAGGTTAAAGCCTATGACAAATGGGTTAAGGCTGATGAGATGGCGCGATGTTATATTCTTGCCTCTATGGCGAATGTTTTGCAACAACATCAGTCTATGGGGTCTGCTTATGATATGCTCGAAAGTCTCAAAGAGATGCTCGGTGAGAAAAATCATGCAGCTAAGAAGACAGCCATGAAAGCCCTTTTGAACACCGAGATGGCTGAAGGATCACCGGTCAGGGACCATGTTCTGAAGATGATGAATCTTCTGAATGAATTGGAGGTCCTTGGAGTTGTGATTGATAAGGAGTATCAAGTTGAGATGGTCCTTCCTGACAGTTTTCAACAATTTCGCTTGAACTATAACATGAAAAAAATGGATTTGTCACTAGCAAAATTATTGAATGAGCTGCAAGCGGCGGAATCTATTATCAAACAACAAGCTCCAGTTGTGGCACTCAATGTTGAGAAAGCTTCGGTTTCTAAGTCGAAAGGCAGTAAGAAAAAGCAGAAGGCTCAAAAGGTTTTGGCACCTGGTGGTGCGACTGGTGTTAAAAATCCCATAGAAAATTGCTATCATTTCAAGCAACCTGGGCATCACAAGAAGCAATGCCATGCCTATCTGGCAAAGTTGAATAAGCAAGGTAATTAATATTTAAATGTCGTTGAAACTTATTTAGAGGCTGTTTCTACCATGTTTTGGTGTGTAGATTCGGGATCCACTAATCATATCTGCACTAATTTGTAGGGTTTTCAAGAAACGCGGCGGCTAAGTGAGAATGAACTTTGCATTTTTCAAACCAATGGCGAGCCAGCACCATGTGATGACCCAAAAAGTCATCTCTCATTTTATAAGTCAAAACTGTGTTCCGAGGCCTTGAAAACCACATTTTATCTCACCTCATTGAGAAAAATGCCAATTTTGCCTTTAAAATTGAATTTAAGTTGACTTCGGTCAACATTTTGGGTAAACGGACCCGGACCCAGACTCATGATTTGACGGTCCCGGAGGGTTTGTAGGAAAATATAGGACTTGGGCGTATGCCAGGAATTGAATTCCGAGGTCCCAAGCCCGAAAAATGAATTTTTGAAAGAAATTATTTTACTGAAATTATAAGAGTTTTTGGAAATTTGGTCATATTTGAAATTGATAGTATCGGGCCCGTATTTTGGTTCCGGAGATTGGTACAGGTTTAATATAGTATTTGAATGATTCTTGTAATATTTGGTAAGAAACGGAAGTCATTTGACGTGATTCGGACCCGTAGTTGTGAAATTCGAGACTTTGAAAGTTCTTGAGATTTTCCTTTGATTTTATGCTAAATTCGTTGTTTAAGATGTTATTTTTTCGATTTGATCGCACGATTAAGTCCGTAGGATATTTTTAAGGTTGGGTACATCTTTGGTTTGGAGCTCCGAGGGCTCGGGTGAATTTCGGATAGGCATCAGAGTGTTTTTGGACTTAGAAAATCTTGTGTGAGATTGCTGTATTTGGTGTCTATGATTTTATGCTATGAGAACGCGTGGTAACCCATACGAACGTGAAGAGAAAATGGGGAAGCGTCCTGGGTTACTCTATGCGAACGCATAGGCCTTAACACGAACGCGGAGCCCTGGGTGGGTTGCTCTACGCGGACGCGTCTGGTCACTCGCGAACGCACTGCTTTAGGTGGGGACTGGGGTATGGTGTCAAAACCCTATGCAAACGTGGACAAAGGAACGCGAAGGCAAAGGAGAATTCCAATAGGGCCACTGCTATGCGAACGCATCAAACCTCTCGCGATCGCGTAGAGGGTCTGTCCAAGGGTTTAAAACAATAACAAAAACGGGAATATGCCATAATTTCATATCTCTTTCCATAGAATCCGACCTTGGGCGATTTTTGAAGAGGGATTTAATCACCAAATCATTGGTTCATGTTCTTCAACTCATTTTCTTCATTTTCCATTAACACCCATTAGATTTCTAGGCCTAAATCTTGTTCTTTAAGGGTAGAAATTAGGGATTTTAGGTGAATTAGAGATTTTACAAATTTGGGAATTTAGACCTCGATTTGGGGTCGGATTCCGAAACTAATTATATATTCGGGCTCGTGGGTGTATGTGTGATCGTGTTTTGTCCCGAACCTCGTGTTTTGACCAAGCGAGCCCGAAGTCAATTTTTGACTTTTTGGGAATAATGATAGAAAATTCATAATTAAGCATTGGGGTTGAATTATTTCGCACTTACTGATATTATTAAGCTAATCATGTTTAGATACAATTGAATCGGAGGCGAATTCTAAAGGGAAAGTGGTAATTGAGGCTTGAGTTTGGTCGTGGAATTCGAGGTAAGTGTTTGGCTTAACCTTAGCTTGAAAGAATAGGTATGGTGTCTTATTTTCTACGTGTTAGTGTAATGTGCAACATATAGGTATGGTGACGAGTATCTATACGTTGGAGTCAAGCATGCCCGTGAGTCGAATATTGTGATTTATGTGATTTTTCATCAAACATTACTTGAGTTTAATTTGATAATTATCCATGTTGGTGGTATTTCTTTGGTATTGAGTATTGGTTCAAGTTAAGAATTATTACGTGAAGTTAAGTAACTAAGTGAGATTGGTTATAGTTGTTTCCCTTGCCGGGATGATATTGATTCTACTGTTGGCTCCCTTGTCGAGACGTTATGGCTTTCATTATTATTGTACTGTTGATTTTCTTTGCCGGATTGTTGTTATTGATTTGTATGGGTGAAGAAGAGTGTTAAAGCACGAAGGGTGATGTCGTGCGTTTTATTTTATTTATGGTGAGGATGAGTGTTAAAGCACGAAGGGTGATGTCGTGTATGGTATTGTGAGGATGAACGTAAAAGCACGAAGGGTGATACCGTGCCATATTATGTACTTAAAAGCACGAAGGGTGATGCCGTGCCATTTCTATTGAATTATGGTGAGGATGAGAGTAAAAGCATGAAGGGTGATGTCGTGCATTCTATTTATTGTTTGGTGAGGATGAGAGTAAAAGCACGAAGGGTGATGCCGTGCCATTTCTATTGAATTATGGTGAGGATGAGAGTAAAAGCATGAAGGGTGATGTCGTGCATTCTATTTATTGTTTGGTGAGGATGAGAGTAAAAGCACGAAGGGTGATGCCGTGCACTTGTTTTCTTTGTGTTACTATTTTTGTAGTTTAAGTTGATATTTTTTTGTTGCTTTACCCCGTTATTCCCATGAATTGATAATCTCCCCCCTCAGCATGTTTTCCCCTTCCTTATTTGGTTTCTAGTTACTTATTTCTTGTCATTATTATTGTTTTTTTCGTACACGATTAAACTGCACAGGTTTATTTGGTTGTCGTGTCCTAGCATGGTCACTATTTCGCCGAGGTTAGGCTCGACACTTACTCAGTACATGGGATCGTTTGTACTGATTCTACACTCTGCACTTTTGTGCAGATCCCGGTACAAGACCCTACTGACCTTAGAGTGAGAAGGTTGCCTTCAGTCTATTGGAGATTCCGAGGTAGTCCTGCAGGCATCTGCATGCCTTGGCGTCCCCTCCTACTTTATTTCCATTCTGCTCTTATTTACTTCTGAGACAGATGTATACTTATATTTTGTTTAGACTCCTATTTGTAGTATTCATAGACAGTCTGTGAGATTATGACACTTGTTCTGGGAGTACTTTTTCTCTGGATTTCGTATTAGTATTATATCAAACCGTTGAGTCATGTTATCTCGTATTTTAAATTCCGTGATTTTATTATAAAGTCTGGTAAACTGTTAAAGATAAAGGAATAAGGTAATTAATCAGTAACGTTGACTTGCCTAGCAGGTTCAATGTTAGGCGCCATCACGGTCCCGGCGGTGAGAAATTCGGGTCGTGACAAGTTGGTATCATAGAACTAGGTTGCTTTGGTCTCACAATTCGCGGACAAGCTTAGTAGAATCTGAGGGATCGGTACGGAGACGTCTGTGCTTATCCCTCAGAGGCTACAGAGTTTAGGAATGACTTCACATCTATTCTTCTTTATCGTGCGATTTGATTTCTCAACAATAATTGATCTTTTGCTCTATTCTCTCGCAGATGGAGAGAACACGTGCTTCTTCATCCACTGATCAGCAGCCCGAGTCTTCAGTTGCAGTTCCTACAAAGGGACGAGGACGAGGACGAGGCCATGCTAGAGGCCGAGGCAAGGGCATAGCTCAGCCCAGAGCAGCAGCCCCAGTGGCGGAGCCTCAGGTAGAGTTTGCTGATGAGGTTCCCGCCTAGAAAGTCCCGGTTGGACCAACTCAGGTTCTCGAGGGGTTCATTGCCACCCTGGTACTCCAGGATGCTCTGGTCCGTCTAGTGGACCTCATGGAGAGCGTTGCTCAGTCAGGTTTACTTCCTACAACACCAGCCATCTCTCAGGCTGGGGAGGAGCCCAGACTCCCGCTACTCGCACTTCGGAGCAGTTGGCTTCTCAGTTTCTGACTCTCGCACCTCAGACAGCTGTGGAGGTTCAGCTAGGTATTGCGGCTCAGACCAGTGATGGAGCAACTATGTCTGCTGATGATTTGTGGAGGTTGGAGCGGTTCACCAAGCTGTTTACTACTACTTATAGCGGTGCATCTTCAGAGGATCCCTAAGACTGTTTGGATAGCTTCTACGAGGTTCTACGGAACATAAGGATAATGGAGACCAATGGGATTGACTTTGCTACTTTTCGTCTGTTAGGTCCCGCCAAGACCTGGTGGAGAGATTATTGTTTGGCTAGACCAGCGGGATCACCGCCTTTGACTTGGGCCCAGTTCTCTGATTTGTTTCTGGAGAAGTTTCTTCCTATCACTCAGAGAGAGGATTATCGGAGGAAGTTTGAGCGTCTCTAGCAGGGTTCTATGACTGTCACTCAATATGAGACCAGATTCATTACCTTTCCCGCCATGTTATTATGATACTTCCCACCGTACCGAGAGAGGGTGAGGAGGTTTATTGAGGGACTAAATCAGCCGATCAGATTGCAGATGGCTAGGGAGGCAGGTAATGATATTTCCTTTCAGGATGCAGCCAATGGGGCCAGACGAATCGAGATGGTTCTATCATAGGGGAGTGGTCAGGGGGTCTGACAAGAGGCCTCGTCATTTTGGCCGGTTCAGTGGTGTCTCATCTGGAGGCAGGGATTCTTTTGGTAGGGTCCATCCTCCTAGACCATTTCAGTCAGCACTTCAGTTTTCTCGCAGTCCTCCAGGTGGTCGTGGTTCCCACATGTAGTATTCTGATCAGTTGCCCTACAGTGCACCACCAGCTCTTATCAGTGCACCGCTGCTCCAGAGTTTTTAGGGTGGTTACTCAAGTCTTCAGGGTCAGTTTCAGGGTCAGCAGTCTCAGCAGCCGAGACCTTATTATACTTGTGGTGGTCCGGGGCACATTGTTAGATTTTTCCCTCGAGCCTCGAGCAGTTCTCAGCACCAGGGTTCTCGTGCCATGGTTCCCGCACTAGGTGTTCCACCACCCACTCAGCCAACTAGAGGTGGGGGCCGAGGTGTTAGAGGTGGAGGTCAGGCCGTTAGAGGTGGAGGCCAGGCTACTAGAGGTAAAGGTCAGCCAGCAGGAGGCCGTTCCAAGGATGTAATTCAGATTGGTGAGGTCCAGCCCCGATGTTATGTTATTCCAGACAGACCTGAGGCTGAGGCCTCCGATGCAGTTATCACAGGTATGGTTTCAGTTTGCAGCAGGGATGCTTCCGTTTTATATGATCCAGGGTCCACATATTCCTATGTGTCATCTTATTTTTCTCCTTATTTGGTTATGCCTCGTGATTCTCTAAGTACTCATGTATATGTGTCTACACCGGTGGGTGATTCTATTATGGTAGATCGTGTCTACCATTCGTCTGTAGTGGTTATTGGTGGTCTTGAGACCAGTGTAGATCTTCTACTCCTTGATATGGTAGATTTTGATATTATTTTGGGGATGGATTGGCTATCGCCTTATGATGCCATACTGGACTGTCATGCCAAGACCGTCATCTTAGCATTGCCGGGGTTGCCTTAACTAGAGTGGAGAGGGACTCCTGGTTATTCTTCCAGCACTGTTATCTCATATATGAAGGCTTGGCGTATGGTCGAGAAGGGTTGTTTGGCCTATTTGGCCTATGTTCGTGATTCTAGTGCCGAGGTTCCTTCTATGGAGTCTGTGCCCATTGTTCGTGAGTTCCCAGAGGTGTTTCTTGCAGACCTGCCGGGTATGTCACCCGATAGGGATATTGACTTTTGCATTGATTTGGCTATGTTCGTGATTCTAGTGCCGAGGTTCCTTCTATGGAGTCTGTGCCCATTGTCCGTGAGTTCCTAGAGGTGTTTCTTGCAGACCTGCCGGGTATGTCACTCGACAGGGATATTGACTTTTGCATTGATTTGGCTTCGTGCACTCAGCCCATTTTTATTCCGCCATATCGTATGGCCCCGCCAGAGTTGAAGGAGTTGAAAAACAGTTGCAGGACTTGCTTGATAAAGGCTTTATTAGGCCTAATGTCTCGCCTTGGGGTGCGCCAGTGTTGTTTGTTAAGAAGAAAGATGGGTTGATGAGGATGTGCATAGATTATCGGCAGTTGAACAAGGTTACCATCACGAATAAGTATCTGTTGCCGAGGATTGATGATTTGTTTGATCAGCTTCAGGGTGCCAAGGTATTTTCGCAGATTGATTTGAGATCTGGCTACCATCAGTTGAGGATTAGGTCATATGATGTCCCTAAGATAGATTTTCGCACTCGGTACGGGCATTATGAGTTCTTAGTGATGTCATTCGGGTTAACAAATGCCCCAGTAGCTTTCATGGACTTGATGAATCGAGTGTTCAGAGCTTATTTGGATTCATTCGTGATTGTCTTCATTGATGATATTTTGATTTATTCCCGCAGCCGGGAGGAGCATGAGTAGCATCTTCGAGTCGTTCTCCAGACTCTGAGGGACAGTCAGCTATATGCCAAGTTTTCGAAATGTGAGTTTTGGTTGAGTTCAGTTGCATTCTTGGGTCATGTTGTATCAGCAGAGGGTATTCAGGTGGATCCTAAGAAGATTTCAGCGGTCAAGGATTGGCCTAGACCCACATCAGCTACAGAGATCCGGAGTTTCCTGGGTTTGGCGGGCTATTACTGTCGGTTTGTGGAGGGGTTTTCATCTATTGCAGCCCCGATGACCAGGTTGACTCAGAAGGGTGCCCAGTTCAAGTGGTCAGAGGAGTGTGAGGTGAGCTTCTAGAAGCTCAAGACAGCTTTGACTACGGCGTCGGTGTTGGTTTTTCCCACAGGTTCAGGGCCATATACTGTGTATTGTGATGCATCTCGGGTTGGACTTGATGCAGTGTTGATGCAAGATGTCAAGGTTATTGCATATGCTTCGCGCCAGTTGAATATCCACGAGAAGAATTATCCAGTTCATGACTTGGAGTTAGCAGCCATTGTCCACACGCTGAAGATTTGGAGGCATTATCTGTATGGAGTGTTATGTGAGGTGTTCACGATCATAAGAGTTTGAAATATTTGTTCAAGCAGAAAGAGTTGAATTTGAGGCAAATGAGATGGTTGGAGCTGTTGAAAGACTATGACATCACCATCTTATATCATCCAGAGAAGGCCAATGTGGTGGCCGATGCTTTGAGTAGGAAGTCAGCCAGTATGCGCAGTCTTGCATATATTCCGGTCGGGGAGAGACCGCTTGCTTTGAATGTTCAAGCTTTAGCCAATCGGTTCATGAGATTGGATGTTTCTGAGCCCGCCGTATTCTAGCTTATACAGTTGCTCGTTCTTCATTATTTGATCGTATTCGAGATCGGCAGTATGATGATCCTTATTTGTATGTCCTTAGGGACACAGTGCGGCAAGGTGGTGCCAAGCAGGTTACAGTTGGTGACGATGGGGTTTTACGGATGCAGGGACGTATTTGTGTGCCCAATGTGGATGGACTTCGTGAGTTGATATTAGAGGAGGCCCATAGTTCCTGGTACTCCATTCATCCAGGCGCCGCAAAGATGTATCAGGATTTGCGGCAGCATTATTGGTGGAGGAGGATGAATAAGGATATTGTGGCATATGTATCTCAATACTTGAATTATCAGCAGGTAAAGTACGAGTATCAGAGGCCTGGTGGATTGCTTCAGCAGACTGAGATTCCTGAGTGGAAGTGGGAGCATATCACAATGGATTTCGTTGTTGGGCTCCCACGGACTCAGAGGAAGTTCGATGCAGTATGGGTTGTAGTGGATAGGCTGACCAAGTCAGCGCATTTCATTCCTGTGGCAGTTTCCTCTTCTTCGGAGATATTGGCAGAGATCTACATTAGGGAGATTGTTCATCTTCATGGTGTGCCCGTGTCTATTATTTCTGACCGAGGTACGCAGTTTACCTCGCATTTATGGAGGGCAATTCAGCGTGATTTGGGCACGAGGGTTGAGTTGAGCACAACATTTCATCCTCAGACGGACCGACAGTCCAAGCGTACTATTCAGATTTTGGAGGATATGCTACGAGCTTGTGTCATTGACTTTGGAGGTTATTGGGATCAGTCCTTTCCATTAGCTGAGTTTTCCTACAACAGAAGCTATCAGTCGAGCATTCAGATGACTCCCTATGAGGCATTATATGGTAGGCGGTGTCGGTTGTCGGTAGGGTGGTTTGAGCCGGGAGAGGTTCAGTTGTTGGGTACAGACTTAGTGCAGGATGCCTTGGATAAGGTTAAGATCATTCAGGATAGACTTCGTACAGCTCAGTCCAGGCAGAAGAGTTATGCCGACCGCAGAGTTCGTGATGTGGCATTCATGGTCGGAGAGCGGGTGTTGCTTCGGGTGTCGCCCATGAAGGACGTGATGATATTTGGGAAGAAGGGCAAGCAAAACCCTAGGTACATTGGCCCATTTGAGATCCTTGATAAAGTGGGAGAGGTGGCTTACAGACTTGCGGTGCCACCGAATTTATCAGCTGTACATCCAAGGTTTCATGTGTCTATGCTTCGGAAGTATCACGGCGATCCAGCCCATGTGTTAGACTTCAACAGTGTCCAGTTGGACAAGGATTTGACCTATGAGGAGGAGCCGGTATCCATTTTAGACCGGGCAGGTTCGTCAGTTGAGATCGAAGAGTTATCCTTCGGTTCGTGTTCAGTGGAGAGGTCAGCCTGCCGAGGCAGCTACCTGGGAGTCCGAGTCTGATATGCGGATCCGGTATCCCCACCTTTTCCCCGATTCAGGTACTTTTCTATGTCCGTTCGAGGACGAACGTTTGTTTTAGAGGTGTAGAATGTGATGACCCAAAAAGTCATCTCTCATTTTATAAGTCAAAACTGTGTTTCGAGGCCTTGAAAACCTCCTTTTATCTCACCTTGTTTTGTGTGCGTAGTCCGGACGTATATCCGGAAAGCTTTTATATGAAAAACTGAGAAAAATGCTAATTTTGCCTTTAAAATTGAATTTAAGTTGACTTCAGTCAACATTTTGGGTAAACGGACCCGTACCCGTGATTTGGCGGTCCCGGAGGGTCCGTAGGAAAATATGGGACTTGGGTGTATGCCCGAAATTGAATTCCGAGGTCCCAAGCCCGAGAAATGAATTTTTGAAAGAAATTGTTTTACTAAAATTATAAGAGTTTATGGAAATTTGATTATATTTGAAATTGATGGTATCGGGTTCCTATTTTGGTTCCGGAGTCCGGTACAGTTTTAATATAGTATTTGAGTGATGCCTGGAAAATTTGGTAAGAAACGGAAGTCATTTAACATGATTCGGACCCGTAGTTGTGAAATTTGAGACTTTAAAAGTTCTTGAGATTTTCCTTTGATTTTATGCTAAATTCGGTGTTTAAGATGTTATTTTGGCGATTTGATTGCACGACTAAGTCTGTAGGATGTTTTTAAGGTTGTGTACATGTTTGGTTTGGAGCCCCGAGGGCTCGAGTGAGTTTCGGATAGGCATCAGAGTGTTTTGGACTTAGAAAATCTGGTGTGAGATCGCTGTATCTGGTGTCTGTGATTTTATGCTATGAGAACGCGTGGTAACCCACGCGAACGCGAAGAGCAAACGGGGAAGGGGCCTAGGTTACTCTATGCGAACACATAGGCCTTGACGCGAACGCGGAGCCTTGGGTGGGTTTCTCTACGCGGACGTGTCTGGTCACTTGTGAACGCACTACTTTAGGCGGGGGCTGGGGGCTGGGATCAAAACCCTATGAGAACGCGGCCAAAGGCACGCGAACGCGAAGGCCAATAGGGTCAGTGCTATGCGAACACATCAGACCTCTCGCGATCGCATAAAGGGTCTGTCCAGGGGTTTAAAACAGTAACAAAAACGGGAATAGGCCATAATTTCATATCTCTTTCCATAGAATCCGACCTTGGGAGATTTTTGAAGAGGGATTTCATCACCAAATCATAGGTTTGTTTTCTTCAACTCATTTTCCGTTAACACCCATTAGATTTTTAGGCCTAAATCTTGTTCTTTAAGGGTAGAAATTAGGGGTTTTAGGAAAATTAGGGATTAAGCATTGGGGTTGAATTATTTAGCACTTATTGATAATATTAAGCTAATCATGTTTAGATAGAATTGAATCGGAGGCGAAGTCTAAAGAGAAAGGGGTAATTGAGGCTTGAGTTTGGTCGTGGAATTCGAGGTAAGTGTTTGTCTTAACCTTAGCTTGAGGGAATAGGTATGGTGTCTTTTTTGCTATGTTTTAGTGTAATGTGCAACGTATAGGTGTAGTGACGAGTATCTATATGTTGGAGTCAGGCATGACCGTGAGTCGAATATTGTGATTTATGCGATTTTTCATCAAACATTACTTGAGTTTAATTTGATAATTATTCATGTTGGTGGTATTTCTTTGGTATTGATCATTGTTGAGTATTGGTTCAAGTTAAGAATTATTACGTGAAGTTAAGTAACTAAGTGAGATTGGTTATATTTGTTTCCCTTGCCGGGATGATATTGATTCTACTTTTGGCTCCTTTGCCTGGATGTTATGGTTTTTATTATTATTATACTGTTGATTTTCCTTGCCGGATTATTGTTATTGATTTGTTTGGGTGAGGAAGAGTGTTAAAGCACGAAGGATGATGATGTGTCATTTTATTTGATTTATGATGAGGATGAGTGTTAAAGCACGAAGGGTGATGCCGCGTATGATATTGTGAGGATGAGCGTAAAAGCACGAAGGGTGATGTCGTGCCATATTATGAACTTAAAAGCACGAAGGGTGATGCCGTTCCATTTCTATTGAATTATGGCGAGGATGAGAGTAAAAGCACGAAGGGTGATGCCGTGCATTCTATTTATATGGTGAGGATGAGAGTAAAAGCACGAAGTGTGATGTCGTGCACTTGTTTTCTTTATGTTACTATTTCTGTAGTTTAAGTTGATATTTGTTTTGTTGATTTACCCCTTTATTCCCATTAATTGATACTCTCTTCCCTCAGCATGTTTCCCCTTCCTTATTTGGTATCTAGTTACGTATTTCTTGTCATTACTATTGTTTTGTTTCGTACACGATTAAACTGCACAGGTTTATTTGGTTGTCGTATCCTAGACTGGTCACTACTTCGCCGAGGTTAGGCTCGACACTTACTCAGTACATGGGGTCGGTTGTACTGATGCTACACTCTGCACTTTCGTGCAGATCCCAGTACAGGACCCTACTGACCTTAGAGTGAGGAGGTTGTCTTCAGTCCATTGGAGATTCCGAGGTGGTCCTGCAGGCGTTCGCAGGCCTTGGCATCCCCTCCTACTTTATTTTCATTCTGCTCTTATTTACTTCTGAGACATATGTATACTTATATTTTGTTCAGACTCCTATTTGTAGTATTCATAG
Organism: Nicotiana paniculata; assembly: GCA_005239505.1. Classification (NCBI taxonomy): domain Eukaryota; kingdom Viridiplantae; phylum Streptophyta; class Magnoliopsida; order Solanales; family Solanaceae; genus Nicotiana; species Nicotiana paniculata. The sequence continues at coordinate 41,488 of ML341249.1, read as the reverse complement.
ACAGTCCTTGAGATTGTGACACTTGTTCTGGGAGTACTTTGGTTCTGGATTTCTTATTAGTATTATATCAAAATGTTGAATCATGTTATCTCGTATTTTAAATTCCGTGATTTTATTATAAAGTCTGGTAAACTGTTAAAGATAAAGGAATAAGGTAATTAATCAGTAACGTTGGCTTGCCTAGCGGGTTCAATGTTAGGAGTCATCACGGTCCCGACAGTGGAAAATTCAGGTCGTGACACACCAGCTTTAGCTTTAGGAGATATTAGAGTTTCGTTTAGTAGTGATAGAGTTTTAGTTTTAAAAGATGTTGTCTATGTACCTTCAATTAGAAGGAATTTGATTTCGGTTTCAAAAATAATGGATGCTGGTTATAATGTTTATTTTGCTAATAACTCTTTTGTTATTAAGTTTAATAAATGTTTTATCTACGCTTCTAAAGTACATGATCTTTTTATTCTTGATATATCTCCTCATGTGCTACAACAACCAAAATAATTAAATAACATTAATCTGCCACATAAAAGAAAATGTATTTCTGAATTGAGTCAAACTTATTTGTGGCACTTACGTCTAGGTCATATAAATCTAAATAGGATTTCGAGATTGGTCTCGGATGGACCTTTGAGTTCATTGGAAGTGGATTCACTACCAACATGTGAATCCTGTTTAGAAGGTAAAATGACCAAGAGACATTTTCCCTCAAAAGGAAATAGAGCCAGCGATAAGCTTGAATTAATTCACTCTGATTTGTGTGGCCCTATGAATATACAAGCAAGAGGTTGTTTTGAGTATTTTGTGACTTTCACAGATGATTACTCAAAATATGGATACATTTATCTGTTGCGACTTAAGTCTGAATGCTTTGAGAAATTCAAAGAATTTAAGACGGAAACGGAGAAACGACATGATAAATATATCAAAACATTACGATATGATCGTGGCGGTGAATAACTTTATGCGGAATTCATAAATACTTATCAAATAGTGGAATTACATCTCAATTATCTGCCCTAGGAACACCACAATAAAATGATGTGGCAGAAAGAAGAAATAGGACCCTTATGGAAATGGTTAGATCAATGTTAAGTTATTCCGATTTGCCTCCTTCCTTTTGGTGATATGCTTTAGAAACAGCAAATTACATTCTAAATTTGGTTCCTTCAAAGTCAGTACTTTCAACTCCAGTAGAATTGTGGACTGGGCGCAAGCCAAGTTTATGACACATTCAGGTTTGGGGTTGTCCAGCACATGTGCTGAAAGGGAAAGCGGATAAATTGGAATCAAGGACAGAAGTATGCATTTTTATTGGATATCTAAAAGGAACTAAAGGCGATTTGTTTTATTGTCCCAAAGAAAATAAGGTAACTGTTACGGAAAATGTCATATATTTAGAAGAGGACTATTTAACGAACCATATTCCTAGAAGTAAACTAGTTTTACAGGAATTAAATAATGGAGCAACTAAAAACTCATCTCTAGAACATATCCCAGAAGCCAGTATTGACATACCACTGCATTATCGTAGTGGGAGAAATGTCAATAGGCAGCAGATTGCACAAGAGAAATTTCCTGACATCTCACTACCCCAAAGTAGTGGGATTAATGTTGAGCAACCTCAGACTGTTGAACAACCTGAAATTGTTCTGCAACCTGTACTCCAGAAAATGATGTTGTGATTCAACAAAAAAACCATCCTCCACCTGTAGTGACTAGTCGTAGTGGGAGAATTATTAGAAAACCTCTCCGATTTGTGCTCTTGGAAGAAACTTATGATAGAATCCCTGAAGAGCCTAATACAGAACCTATTAATTACGATGAAGCACTACAAGATAAAAATGCTGATAAATGGGTTGATGCTATGAAATCTGAAATGGAGTCCATGTACTCCAATCAAGTCTGGGATCTTGTAGAACCACCTACTGGATTCAAACCCATTGGTTGTGGATGGATCTATAAGAAAAAGAGAGGAGTGGATGGAAAAGTGCAAAATTTTAAAGCTAGGCTTGTTGCAAAAGGGTTTACTCAAAAAGAAAGGATCGATTATGAGGAAACCTTTTCGCCAGTAGCCATGCTTAAATCCATTAGGATTATCTTATCCATTGCTTCTCATTACGATTATGAGATCTGGCAAATGGATGTCAAGACGTCTTTTCTAATTGGAAGTCTTGATGAGTGCATCTATATGTCACAACTAGTTGGTTTCATTAAAAGTGGCAATGAGCACATGTTGTGTAAATTAAAGAAATCCATTTATGGATTGAAACAAGCTTCTAGAGCATGGAACACTTGTTTTGATGCATCGATTAAGACCTTCTGTTTTAATCAATGTGAAAATGAGTCTTGTGTCTATAAGAAGTGGAATGGAGATAAAGTTACATTTTGGTTTTGTACGTAGATGATATTTTGCTCATAGGAAATAATGTGAGCATGTTGAATTCAGTAAAGAAATGGTTGTCCTCACGTTTCGATATGAAAGACTTGGGAGAGACAACACATATCCTTGGGATCAAGCTTATGCGAGATCGCAAGCAAAGGATATTAGGCTTGTCCCAAGCACTTTATATTAATACTATTCTTACCAGGTTTAGCATGCAAGACTCCAAGAAAGGCTTTCTCCCTTTTAGACATGGAATCTCTCTATCGAAGGATCAGTCCCCAAAAATGACTGATGAGATAGAAAAGATGAAGGCGGTCCCTTATGCTTCTGCTGTAGGGAGTCTCATGTATACTATGTTATGTACTAGACCTGATACCTGCTTTTTTGTTGGCATGGTTAGTAGATTTCAGTCTAACCTTGGACGAGAACACTGGACTGTCGTTAAGCATATAATCAAGTACTTGAAAAGGACTAGGTATTATATGTTAGTGTATCACTCAGGTGATATTGCACCCATTGGCTATATTGATTCAGATTTCCAGTCAGATAGAGACTCTAGAAAATCTACCTCAGGATGTTTTTACCTTATGATGTGGAGCCATAAGTTGGAGGAGAATCAAGCAATCATGCGTTGCTGATTCCACCATGGAATCCGAATATGTGGTTGCATCTGAGGCAGCTAAAGAGGCTGTTTGGCTTAGGAACTTTCTGAAAGAGCTTAATGTAGTTCCTTTGGTTCAAGCATCGATTGTACTTTATTGTGACAATAGAGGTGAAGTTACAAACTCGAATGAACCAAGAAGCCATAAAAGGAGTAAACATACTGAACGTAAATATCACTTAATTCGGGACATAACTCGGAGAGGTGATGCAAGAGTGTTAAAGATTGCATCAGAGGACAATTTGGCTGACCCGTTTACAAAGAGCTTGACACAGAAGATTTTTGACAAGCATGTAGAAGGAATGGCTGTTAGAGTAATAGACGCATGGTTATGAGTCTAAGTGGGAGATTGTTGGGATATATTATTAACCATGCAGTTTAGACATGGTAGTTTGCTTTATTCTTTATGGAATAATTATTTATTTAATTTATTCAATTCAATAAAGTATTATTTTAAATAGATCATTTGTTACATGTGTGTCCTTTTAGTTATGTAGTAGGCAATTTAGTGTATGGAGTCTTAGCTCATGCACAGAAGATTAAATTGTTGGTTCTCATAATTAATAAACTATGTTCACAATCAAAGATATTGTTGGACAAAATATCTTGATGATTGTAGCACAAGATTATAGTATAATTTGTCTTGATCATGGGAGTGGTTTTACTCCGACTTCTTGTGCTAGTATACTCGGTGTATATTGAACGGACCAAGTAGAGAAAAGATGTTTTTGTACTGAATATATAAAATATTTTCTCTAATTCATTAAATGAGTTTATAATCCTAATATTGATATAATTATTATGATCAATGTAATTTGTTTATTGTTTTGATTTATCAAAAGGTACGACCCTATTCAGATTTAGTGTATGCTTAATAGATTGGACAATAACGAATAATATTTGTGAATAATAATTAGTTGATAGAATCCATGACTCGGTTTTGAGTTTGATGATACCCCTTTATGTAAGCTTATAAGTTGTCATGTGAAAACCCGGCCGGTGGATTTTGTATCCGTCACATGAAGTAGTTTAAGCGGAATTATAAATTTTTAGTGATTTAATTTAATTAACTGGTATTTGAGATCTTAACATGGGGACTTAATAAGTGTTATTGAATTTTCGAAATTCATATCGAGGAGTTCAATTGCAGTTTTTAGTGGAATAAATTACAATTAATTATAGTAAGAATTAATTCATGCTAATTTCGAATTAATGTTATAATTTGTAGCCTCTTATTATTTCTGTGGTCCCTGCTATACCTAATAAAAACCTGAACAAGACTTGGGTAAAAAGTGACTTGGGAGAAAAGTCATCTAGTAGAGCTGGAGTAGGATTCTACTTGTAAAAGCAGAATCTTACACATTTTTGGCAGCATAATTTCGGCCAAAAATAACTCAACTTAAGTAAGACTAATTTCACCTAATTACTTACTTTTAGAGTTGAATTGTTTTTGCCCACCCAAAATCAAAATCGTCCAAGGTTTTAGTAGGCATATTGCAGAAGACTGCAGCCCTATATTCTTGCTGTTTGGAAGATTTGTGCAACGATTTCAAGAGGTTAGTGCTTCTAATCTTGTGATTATAGCATTGTCTAGTTTACATGTATTTGATGTCTGATTTGTATGCTTGCTTCCGCTGCGCATGTTCTAACAAAAAAAAAGTGAATCAGTACATTGATCAGAATGAAAATGGATTAGTGATGCCAGCAGTTCCCAAGGGAATGGAATAACTTCTGCAGATGAGAATGTTAACGAGAGAAAAAAGCCTAAAAACAAAGATTATGTTTATTTCCGGAGCACCAAGGGAAAAGCTGATGCTATTAAGGCTTCATGCTCTCTTTTCTCTGTCATTTTGACCAGGTGAAATTCCACAAGACACACTGTATCCCTCTTTCATTTTTTACCTTTCACTCCTCTGCTTATTTTTGTATAAAATACATAGGTTCTGGAAAATAAAGTTGAAACATTTAACGAGGCAATCGAAATCGAGACCGAAAAAGGCGCTAGAGAAGTTGCAGCAACTGAAAGGAGATCTCTGCAATCCGTGATGGAATGAAGCATGATCAAAGGGTAGTGAGCAACTGTGTTATCAAGGGATCTGTAAATGGTCATGCACTTTCAACGAGGTGAAGCTTTAAGTTCTATTTAATCGTTTCTATTTAAACCATTTTTATCGCTATGTCAATGTGAGCTGTATACAGCAAAGTGAATGTGGGAGCCTCAAACCTTAAGGAATGGTTGAGCTTAGGCTCATGCCTGGTGCCTTTTAAGTGGTCAAATTTTGAAGGCTTGTAATCTTGTTGAGCTTATATCATCTAGTACTATGTAAAACAGTTAATAAGAGTGAAGTTGTAAACAACTTTTGGCACTTCTACAAGTCTTATCGGGCATGTAGTTCCATTGTACGCACTTTGTTAATCCTAGCTATAATCTTACCGTCCTCTTCATGTTTTTGTTGAAGGGGAGAATGCATCTAAAAAACAGTTCTGCAACATCTTATTTGGTAAGTAGGGAAAGGATGGTTTAGGAGTAAAGGAGGAAAATGATATGAAAACTCTTCATTTTCATTAATTAAGTGTGCCCCCGGAGAAAAGTGTTTTTCCTGCTATTTTAACCAATCAAAGGAGTGAGAATTCTTTGACCTCTCTTTGTTCTCTTCTTAGTTTCAGAGAAGGCTAGAATACTTTTGTTACCGCAATTGTATTTCTGCTTATGAGAAAGAAAAAGGAACTCATAATTCATTAGATGCGTATGTTCTTGATCAAGGAATGGTTTTCACAATGTTTAATAATGATGTGATGAAATTAGCTTATTTTTGCAAAAAATACAAGCTTCTAAGTCAAGAAATACAATGCCAATTGCAAAAGGGCACTATTTCATCTTAGTGAAAAGGTACATGTCCTGGAATGTGCTCCTTCAATTTGCCAGTCCAGTTTTTCTTGACCAACTAGTCAACTTTTCAACAACTTTAGGTGATATTAGTTTCAATTTTCTGTATGTTTGCACAAATTTATTCTTATAGTTTGATTAAGGAATATTGTTCTCAAAAGATGCTGCACTCATTTGAGTCTGTGACGGCATCTCAAGCTTAACTTTTGTTGTGAGAGGTGAAGTATGGAAATGAACAAAATGGCAGGACAAAAGCTTTAAGAAAGTAAAGTGATAATTATCAGTTTACTCTTTGATAATCATGTGACGGGGATGTATAGGCTACTGGTTGAAACCATTTTGCAACTCGTGCTACTATCTATATATTGGCTTTTGTTTTCCATAATCAAATGCATTATATGCTCAACTAGGTGATTTTAGTATCATATAGACCAAATCTAATTTTGGTTATCAATTGGGTGTCTGTTAAGTAATGTTAGTCCATTGTTAGAAATTGAATAGGATGGATATTGGTTGTACTTGACAGGTGGTGTAGCTTAAAAGCAGTTGTCGCGCTAGCGGGGCAGGGAGCCTACAGGGAAGATTGGGGCAATGAGGAGCTAGACGAGTATCTGCAGAACCTCTACCCCATCGACTACATCTATCGCTGAACCTACTGACTGAAAGAAGTCACTAGCTTCTTGCAATCGAGCTTGCCTTAGCCTTAGTTTACAAGGAAGCTTTGTCGTACATAGAAAATGATGGTTCTAAAGTAGGTGTCAAGCTGCATATTCTGCCCGATTTTTACCCAGAAAACCGACCGAAGTCGGTCAGAAATCTCTCTTTTTTCCCCAGAAATTCAAAATTTCCGACCGAATTCGGTCAAAATTTTCAAATGAAATCTCCAGATTCTTGAAATTTTTGATCGAAGTCGGTCGGAAATTTTGAATTTAAATTTATTTATTTATTAGTATACCGACCGCTTTCGGTCGGTTTATTACAATTTACAAATAATTATAAAATTATCATATACATAAAATTTCGACTAATGTCAGTCGCTATTTAATTAATACCTACTGATTTCGGTCGGTATATTTAGTTTGGTTGTCAGTCGACGCGTTGAATATTGTGACAGTTTTCGGTCGGAAAATTGTGACCGATTTCGGTCACAACACCTTAGCGACTATTATTTTTCGGACTAATTAAAAGCGATCAGAAATCGGTCGCTTTTCCTCAAATTCCGACCGATATTGGTCGCTTTTCCCGGACGAAATTACCTAGTTTTTTAGTAGTGCATCTATTTCATTTGATTTTTTTCATTTCGTATTTTAGAGATTGAATTTTCCATGTTGTTATTGTGGAAGAATTCATGTTTTTGATAGTTTTAGTGGTTGTGCCTCATCGAAAGCATGTAACAGTACTAAATTAGTTTGTAGGAACATATAAGAAAGAAAATGATGGTTGTAATTTCTTCTTTTCATTTCTCCCCAATAATCTCAAGTTCATATTCCTCATTGATCAATGGAGACAACCCAAGTAGCGCACAACATCCCCGCCAGCCTCAAACTTTTTATTAGAGATCTTTTGTATCAGCTTGGCCTTGACTACAATAAGCTGGACACGACATGCAAACTATGAATTCTGGGCGGTGAAGGATGAAAAAGAATAAAGGTCGATGGATGAGTTGATAAGTTGGCAAGATCTTAAGCAACTATTAAAAATTACTGGAGCTAAAGCTACTGGAGCAGATTTATCCCTAGCCATTAATTAATATATGCGATTATGTATACGGTCAAAATCGGCCTTGTCAATTTTGTATGGTTAATCGAGATCAGGGTGGCAGGCCACGGTTAGACCCAACGTTATGTTAGACCATGACACAAAGATAGATTGCCAAGCTCATGATTTAGTGACCGATCAAGATCGAGACCAGCCGAGATCGAGACCGAGCGGGATAGAGATCGAGCGAAATCAAAGGAAGCATGTTGAATCAAATAACGGAAAGCCGAGATATCCATGATCGGGCAAGGATCGTGGCGGAAATCTTGGCACGTATCAAGTCAAGACCGGTTAATTAGTCAATCATGGGATTTCCTTCTATATTTAAAATTGTACCATAAGTAGAATTCATCTACTATATAAAGAGAGTTCTAATCATTTTGTAATCATCACATTCACGCAGAACAAAACAATATAATATATTTTCTCTCTTAAGCTTTCATACTCTGTTATTCAGTTGATACTTTTATATAGCACTCGTTTGGTTCGAGGGCGACGTAGTTCGAGGGCCAAATTTGCGCACTACATTGGTTTGCTTTATTTTTATTACAATCAATTTTTAATATCGATTATCACAATTCTCAGTTTGTACCAAGTGAATCACATATCCTTAAAACGACTTATAAATTTAATTGTTATCGGATTTTGAGGGTAAACAGTTTGGCGCCCACCGTGGAGTTAAGAATAATAGTGATTGTCTGGTACTAATTTTCGTTATACACACTGCTTTAAACTTGTTCTTGTAAGCGTTTTTGATTCCAGGATCAGCATGTCGAACTCTCAAGAAGTAACCACACACATTGACAATGGCCTTGGTTTTCATGGCGAAAACGACAACATAGCCGCCCCAGGAAATGAAGTGCCTCCAGTTGACCTCGAGGGAATACCAGTTGCAGACCCCATCGGCATCAGTTCCAATATTGCCATTAATGCAAATCAGGTCGTCGACCCCGAAAATAGCATCCGTAAAGACGTTTGATCCACTGGTCAGAACGCACAGGGCGGCGAAGAATGCGAAATCAGCCTTCGAATAATATTCGAAATGTTGCAGGCTCAATCAGCTACAATAGCAAAACTCCAAAATCATAACCATGCACCGAGTAGGGTCGAGCCCGAGCCATCGCAAGAAGTTGTTCATAGGGCCGAACCAATACCGGGAAGACGTGAATGAATCGTGGACCGGCCTCGCTATCATGAAAATGCTCGAGGACAATGAGATCGAGTCCGTACTACTGAAGAAATTCAGAGAAACCTTATCAAATAGGGCGATGTACATGTAACGACCCGACCGGTCGATCTTTATCCCGCTCGGTCTCGATCTCGACTGGTCTCGATCTTGATCGGTCACTAAATCATGAGCTTGGCAATCTATCTTTGTGTCATGGTCTAACACAACATTGGGTCTAACCTTGGCCTGCCACCCTGGTCTAACTTATGGTAGAGGTCGTCCCAGAGGTGGAGTCCAGGTAGGGGGAGCTCAGCTAGCTCCTATTCAGTCCAGCAGAGGTCAGTCTTCAGGTACTCCAGCCAGATTTTATGCTATTCCGGCCCCAGCAGATGCAGTGGCCTCATATGCCGTGATCACAGGTATTGTTTCAGTATGTGGTAGAGAGGCATTAGTGGTATTTGACCCAGGATCTACTTATTCATATGTGCCAGCCTTGTTTTCTTGTTTTCTGGATGCTCCTCGTGAGTTCTTGGGTTATCCTATATATGTACCCACTTCCGGTTGTGATTCTGTAGTGGTAGACCGGATTTATCGGTCTTGTGTGATCACATTTTGTGGGTTCGAGACTAGAGCGGACCTTTTATTGCTCGATATGGTTGATTTTGAGATTATCCTGGGCATGGATTGGCTATCCCCTCATCATGCCATCTTGGATTGCCATGCCAAGACGGTTACTTTGGCATGCCTGAGTTTCCTAGGCTGGAGTGGAGAGGTTCCTCGGTTAGTGCAGCGAGTAGAGTTATTTCCTTCTTGAAGGCTCGACATATGGTCGAGAAGGGTTGTTTGGCATATCTTTCTTATGTGCGGGACACCACCGCTGAGTCTCCGACGATTGATTCAGTGCCAGTTGTTCGAAAGTTTGCTTATGTATTCCCTTCAGACCTTCCAGGCATGCCTCCGGATCATGATATTGATTTCTGCATTGATTTAGCTCCAGATACTCAGCCTATTTCCATTCCCCCGTACCGTATGGCTCCTAAGGAGTTGAAGGAGTTAAAGGAGAAGCTAGAGGATTTGTTGGCTAAGGGGTTTATCAGATCGAGTGTATCACCGTGGGGTGCTCCAGTTCTATTTGTGAAGAAGAAGGATGGGTCCATGCGGATGTGCAGTGATTACCGCCAGCTTAACAAGGTCACCATCAAGAACAAGTATCTATTGTCGTGCATTGATGATTTGTTTGACCAGTTGCAAGGTTCCACGGTGTTTTCTAAGATAGACTTGAGATCGGCTATCATCAGTTTAAGATTCGGGCCTCAGATGTTCCGAAGAATGCTTTTCTTACGAGATATGGCCACTATGAGTTTCTGGTGATGTCCTTCCGGCTTGACTAATGCCCCAGCAACATTTATGGACTTGATGAATAGGGTGTTTAGGCCGTATATTGATTATTTTGTCATCGTCTTCATTGATGACATTTTGATTTACTCACGTAGCCTGGGAGAGCACGAGCACCATTTGAGAGTTGTGCTCCAGACTTTGCGAGAAGCTATAACAGAAGCTATATACTAAGTTCTCCAAGTGTGAGTTTTGGTTGGATTTTGTGGCATTCTTGGGACATGTTATCGAGGTCCGAACGAAATCCCGAGACCGAGAATAGTTTCTTTATGTCATTTATGACTTGCTTGCAAAATTTGGTGTCATTCCAAGTAGTATATGTCAGTTCCGCGCATTGAAACTGAATTCAAGAACTTGAAAATTCTTAAGTTTGATTCTAGGGGTTTTGAGGAGTGATTTTGAGTTTTAGCATTGTTTTGGGTGTTCCGAAGGCTCGAGCGAGTCCGTAATATGATTTAGGACTTGTTGGTATAATTGCACGGGGGCTCGGGTGGGCCCAGGTGCCTCTCGGACACCAAACGGGGCCAAAAAACCAGCAGCTTCAGCTGCTGATGCACCAGGTCTGGTGTGACCGCATGTGCGGTTACCCAGATCGTAGGTGCGAGACCGCCCCTGCGGTCAAGTCCTCGCAGGTGCGACCCATAAGGGAGAAGGCCCAGATCGCAGGTGAGGACCCTTCTCCGCAGGATCAGGTCCGCTAGTGCGGAAACCCCTCCGCAGGTGCGATCCCCAGTCCTTTTGCCAAATTCCGCAGGTGCAAGCCTTAGCTCGCAGGTGAGAGACCGCAGCTGCGGTCCTCGAGCCGCAGGTGCGAGGTCACTGAAGGCAGTGAGCTCATTTAATGCGGGACTTAACTCTTCTTCACCATTTCTTTCACACCATAGGCGATTTTGAGAGCTTTCAAGAGAGTATTCGGCCTAGCTACTAAGAGGTAAGTAATTTCCATTTAAATGTTGGTTTATTACATCAATCTTAGGTAGATTAACACCCATTTAGTGTAAACCAAAGGGGTTAGAGTGGAAACCTAGGGTTGATGAACTTTAAATAAATTCACCACTTTTCCACCACGAAATCATACAAAAACTATATATTAATGATCCTTAGGCTATGGGTGAGTGTTTTCTTCAAAAAATTTCTGAATCCGAGCATGTGGGCCCGGGGGTGTATTTTGGGATTTCTTCAAGAATGATGAATTAGCTAAGCTAGTAAGAGAATTTCATACTTTTGAGTGTATATTAACGTATTTATATAACATTTGACTAGTTTCGAGTCCTCGGGTGTAGAGTTTGGAGTTTCGGGCGCGTTCTTGGTTCGAGAAGTAGGTTCTCCACGAGGTGAGTCTCCTTTCTAACCTTGTAAGAGGGAATTGTCCCCATAGGTAATTATAAATGAATGAATTGTCCTTATTTGCGGGGGCTACGCACGCACGAGGTGACGCGAGTCCGTGCATAGATACTACTATGTTATGCAGGGTAGTCTTTAGGACTCACAAGCATGCTTATATTCCTTACTTGTATCCCTATATGTATTCCTATTTGATTATTCTCCTTGAACTAGTATGAGAAAATAGAAGGTTATGTTTAAATCTTGATGTTGCCTTGATTCTTGTTTTCCAAGTATAAACTCTATATTTCCTGATAATTTTGTGTATGTGTACGAGCACCCGTGTCGCATGTATGATTCGTGGCAGGGTAGCCTTATATTATGTCAACCGCGTCGCATGATCGATTCTCAAGCGGGGTAATAGATACACCTATGGTTCGAGCCGTTCGACCCTTCGGCAGTGCACATTTAATTTTTGCGTCGCTTCGGCCGTACGCCTCGGCATACTATATGCTATGTATTTGACTGAGAGTCTTATTATTATTATCAAATGAATTTTTCTAAGTGGAAGGGGACTTTGGACTTTTATTATAATTGTTATTTGGCACTTGCGGGTAGATGGTAGTTCATATACTTGATATTCCGTGTCTACTTGATTTCTATAATTGCTAATCCTGATTAAATCTGTTAGTTATATTATTGCTAATGACCCTAGTGAGTAATACGTCTATCTCTCGTCACTACTTCTTCGAGTTTAGACGGGATACTCACTAGGTACATATTGGTTTATATGTACTCATGCTACTCTTCTGTACTTAATTGTAAAGGTTCTGAGGCTGGTGCATCTGGTTATCATACCGGGGCGCGATCGTGAGGGTACTTTCTGGATTAGACTACACGGTGAGCTTCTTTTCCTGGCGTTCCTCAGCAGCACTGTGGAGTTTCCATTATTTTTTTGATATTTCTGTCTACCCCTTTCAGACAGTTGTATATTTGTTTTGTCTACTTTGTTTATTCCACTAGTCGCATGTGGACTTGTGACACTAGGTCTTGGCACACGTAGTTGGTTTTCTAATATTTTGCTATGCTACATATGTTGGCAAACGATCTTTTGAGTTCATTTAATCAAGTTGCATCACTTGACTGCTTTCTTTAACTGATTTCTAAATCAAAAATTTGACGAGTACTTTAATATTTAAATAAGTAAAGTAATCTCGCTGGTAAACTGATGTTGGTTTGCCCGACTCCGGTGTTGGGCGCCATCACGACCTGAGTTGGAATTTGGGTCGTGACAGTACCATTTTTTCCACTCAACACCATTGATTCTTTGCCATGCTCGCAGATTCCTTCATTAAGGCACACGCCGGAGCTATAAAGGTCGAGACTAAGAAGTCAGACCTCTTCAAAGTGAAGAAGAAAGAGAACGAGATGCTCATAGAGTTCGTGTCTCGATTCCAAATGGAACGCATGGATCTACCCCCGATTATCGATGATTGGGCCATTCAGGCCTTCACTCAAGGGCTAAACATACGAAGTTCGGTAGCCTCGCAAAAGCTAAAGCAAAACTTGATCGAATATCCAGATGTCACCTGGGTCGACGTACATAATTGGTACCAGTCAAAGATTAGGGTCGAAGACGACCAGTTGGGAAATCCTTTCGGGTCCATCTTTTCAGGCCCGTCAATAGAGTTAAAAGGGATATTGATCGGGAACCATGGTCAAAATGAGATCGATACCATCCATAGATGGATATCGGAGAAACAATAGTCCTGGACGCAACCCCGTTCTAGATGATAGAAGAAATGATCAAGGATAGAGCTCTCGAGGGCTCATGAGTAAGAGCATTTTTGACATGAATGTCGAGCCTAAAGAAGCACCATGACTATCGAAATACAACTTCAACGTTGATGCGTCAGCTATTGTATCAGCCATCAGGCGCATCAAAGACACCAGGTGGCCTCGACCTCTGCAGACTGATCCGACCCAGAAATCCTAATCAAATATACAAGTATCATGGCACCCATGGTGATAGAACAGAAGATTGCAGATAGCTGAGGGAGGAGGTAGCCCGATTTTTCAACGAGGGACATCTTCTAGAATTCTTAAGTGATCAGGCTAAGAACTACTTCAAGAACATAGATTCAAATAGACAGAATGAGCAAGAGGAGCCGCAACACGTAATCCACATGATCGTTGGAAGGGTCGATATTCCTCAGGGGCCCGTATTTAAGTGCACCAAGGTGTCGATCACAAGAGAAAAGCGGACTCGGGATTATGTGCCGGAAGGGACCTTGTCTTTCAACGACGAGGATGCAGAGGGGATATTACAACCCCACAACAACGCACTAGTAATATATGTTCTTATGAATAAAACTCAAGTTAAACGTGTTTTGATTGATCCAGGTAGCTCAGCCAACATTATTCGATTGAGGGTTCTAGAACAGCTCGGCCTACAAGATCAAGTTGTGCCCGCAGTCCGAGTACTTAACGGCTTCAACATGGCATGCGAAACCACCAAAGGTGAAATTATTTTGTCAGTGAACGTGGCTGGGACCATCCTAGAAACAAAGTTCCATGTGATCGAAGGTAACATGAGGTACAACGCCCTGTTCGGAAGGCCATGGATCCATAACATGAGGACGGTACCCTCGACCCTTCAATGGGTTTTGAAGTTCCCTACACTAGAGGGAGTCAAAACATTATACGGGAAGCAGCCTGCCACCAAGGATATGTTTGCAGTCGACGAAGTGATACCGATATTGGCACTCTCATCAGCAAAGGGATCGGATTCGAAGGAAAAATAGGAGGCCAAATAGCAACCACAGACACCGGCCTCGACCCAATCAGAGAAGCAAGGGACCGACGAGGATGTCGACTATTGGATCCCTCGATCCTTCATAATTCCCGATGAATCCGACACCACCAAGTCAACGGTCGAAGAGCTAGAACAAGTCATACTGATCAAGCATCTGCCGGAACGAAAGGTAAACCTGGGCATGGGGTTAACCCCCGAGCTCAGGAAAAAACTTATTCAATTCTTTTTAGCTAACATGGATTGCTTTTCTTGGTCCCATATCGATATGATAGGGATCCCACCAGAAATCACTACCCATAAATTAAGCTTGGACCCGAGGTCTCATCTAGTGAAGCAAAAAAGAAGGACCCAATCCGAGGTTAAGAATGCCTTCATCAAGGACGAGGTAACCAAACTTCTCAAAATTAGGATCCATTTGGGAAGTATAGTATCCCGAATGGTTAGCAAACTTACTGGTAGTCCTTAATAAGGGAAATAAACTTAGAATGTGAGTAGATTGTAAATACCTGAATAAAGCATGCCCTAAGGATTCTTTTCCTTTGCCTAATATCGATCATATGATCGATGCCACGACCGGCCACGAGATTATCAGTTTTCTCGATGCCTACTCCGGGTACAAACAAATACAGATGAACCTGAAGGAACAGAAAAAGACCTCATTTATCACTAAGTACGACACCTACTGTTATAATGTAATGTCGTTCGAACTAAAAAATGCAGGTGCAACTTATCAACGCCTAGTAAACCGAATGTTCGAGGAACAAATAGGAAAATCAATAGAAGTTTATATTGATGACATTTTAGTTAAGACCCTGCGAGTATAGGACCATTTGAAGCATTCACGGGAAACTTTCGATATACTGAGGAAGTACAATATGAAGCTCAACCCAAAAAAGTGTGCGTTTGGGGTCGGCTCGGGAAAGTTTCTTGGCTTCATGGTATCCAACCGTGGGATCGAGATCGCTTGATACCTCGATAAAAGCAAAGCTATCAAGGACATCATAGTAGTAGTTGGTGTAAAGGTCGTGCAGAAACTAACGGGGTGCATAGCCTCCCTAGGGCGATTCATTTTGAGGTCCTCAGATAGGAGCCACTAATTCTTCTCACTACTAAAGAAGAAGAGTAATTTTACATAGACTCCAGAATGTCAACAGGCCTTGGAGGAACTAAAGCGGTACTTATCGAGCTCGCCGCTGCTTCACACTCCAAAATCGAACGAGCAACTTTACTTGTATTTAGTAGTCTTGGAGATAACGGTAAGTGGATTCTTGGTCCGGGAAGAACAAGGTATGCACTTACCTGTCTATTATGTTAGTTGGACCTTAGGTGAGGCCGATACCAGATATCCACACTTAGAAAAATTAGCGCTTGCTTTAATAAGCTCCTCTAGGAAACTAAAGCCATATTTTCACTGTCATCCAATATGTGTTGTAACAACTTATCCACTCCGAAATATTATGCCCAAACCCGAGCGTTCGGGTCAATTGACAAAATGGGCCGTAGAAATCAGTGATTACAATATTGAATATCGACCCCGAACCGCCATCAAGTCTCAAATCTTAGCAGACTTCGTGGCTGACTTCACGCCGGCCCTCGTACCCGAGGTTGAAAAGGAACTATTAATAAAATCGAGTACATCCCCAGGAGTATGGATCCTCTTTAGGACGGCGTTTCGAACGCGTAAGAGTCCGAGCTAGGCATCGTACTAAAACCACCCTCAAGCAATATAGTTAGAAAATCTATCAAGACTACAATATTGACTAACAATGAGGCCGAGTATAAAGCCATGATTACAGGTCTCGAGTTAGCTAAAAGCTTGGGAGCGGAGGTCATCGAGGCCAAGTGTGATTCCCTCCTTGTGGTAAAACAAGTTAACAGGACCTTTGAAGTCCGAGAAGACCGAATGCAGAGATACTTGGATAAACTACAGCGGACTCTACATCGATTCAAGGAATGGACCTTACAACATGTACCTCGAGAAAAGAACAGCGAGGTTGATGCCCTCGCAAACTTAGGGTCATTGATTGAAGACGACGAACTCAACTCGGGGACTGTTGTACAACTCATGAAATCGGTGATCTAAGAAGGTCACGCTGAGATAAACTCCACAAGTTTGACATAGGATTGGATAAATAAGTACATAGAGTATTTGAAGAACAGAAAGCTTCCATCAGATCCAAAGGAATTGAGAGCTCTAAGCACAAAGGCAGCACGGTTCACCTTGTCCGAAAACGGAACGCTGTTTAGAAAGATGTTCGATGGTCCGTTGGCAATATGTCTGGGATCGGGAGATACCGAATACGTCCTATGAAAAGTTCACGAGGGCACTTATGGAAATCATTCCAGTGCCGAATCATTGGTCCACTAATCAGAGCACGGTACTATTGGACCGATATGGAGAAATATGCAAAGGAGTTTGTTCGAAAATGTGACAAATGCCAAAGGCATGCGCCAATGATTCATCAACCCGGGGAACTTCTCCACTCGGTCTTGTCCCCATGCACGTTCATGAAATGGGGGATGGACATTGTCGGCCCTCTTCCACCGGCCTCAGGTAAGGCTCAATTTATTTTGTTTATGACTGATTATTTCTCTAAGTGGGTTGAAGCACAGGATTTCCAAAAAGTTAGAGAAAAGGAGGTCATAGACTTTATTTTAGACCACATCATATGTCGATTGGAATGCCATCCGAGATTGTGTGTGATAATGAAAATCAGTTCATCGGCAGCAAAGTAACTAAGTTTATCGAATATCACAATATCAAAAGGATCCTATCAACGCCTTATCACCCAAGTGGGAAGGAATAAGCTGAATCAACCAACAAAACAATCATCCAAAATCATAAGAAGAGATTGACAGACTGTTACAACCTATATTCACGTATGTTAGTTCATGACGTAAGTTAGTCGACATATATACTAGAAGATATTATCTTTGATATGATAAGAATTTAATCATATTGGTCTTGAATGATACAAGGGTATATAGGAGTGGTTAACAAGTATTAGAAGTTAAACAAATCAAGGATGTTGTAACCCGTATTTTCGGGTAAATCTAGAGGTGCTTAATATTCTCAAGAAGTATTGTTTTAAATTAGTTGAACCATATAATATCCGTATCATAATTCTTGTAGTGAAACGAGCTATGAAACAAAAGTCGGCCAAAGTTGTCGCAACTTACGTTCATAATTTTACTTAAACTTTAGGTCAAATATTACTAAGATTTTCTCCCAATTTACTTGGTATTACAGGGTGATATACCCGCCAAGTTGAAGATCTATGAGTCTAGTTTCCAACGCATTAAGACTTTTGTCGATACGATCTCCGAGTAGAGAAATATTTGTATTTTTGCGAGACTGCGCCAAGCAGCTCTCTATGGGGCCTACATAGGCGGTCTAAGACATATGGATATATATAAGATGCCGAAACCCATTTTAAGTCATTCTTTTTCAGTGTATTCAGACATTAGAATCCTAAAAACACTCTCTCTCAAGGTTCTCTCATGATCCAAGACCCAAACAAAGGGCAAACAACACAAATCAAGTGTCAGGAATCCCGTGGCGCTTGTAAGTTTCTTGTTCTTCTTGTTGTTGCTGATTTTTGTGTTATTCCACCTTGTGTGGGAGATTTTTTTAAGTGTTTTATGTTCTGTAAATACTCCCTCAAGTTTTTAATATCAACCCTAGGTGATTTTAAGTTTTCTAAAGTGATTCTAGTGCCGAAAGACCCTAATTGATTGCTAGTTTCGCTTCCTTGTTCTTGTGGCTACGGTGGAGGGATATTTCGTGGAAAATTAAGGTCAAATTGGAGTTTTTATTTCTGTTTAAAGGTAAGGAACCTCTTACTCTACATGTATTTAAGATTATCCAAGTTGTGGCTAAGTTGTTGAAGCTAGAACTTGTAAAATATATCGAAAAGCTTGGTAGTAATGTTGTTGGTTGGTGGACTGTTTTGGGAGGCTCAATATGATTATTATTGATGTTGTTTGGTTTGTTTGGTTATTTTTTTTACTTGTGGGAGTCATATAAATAGGGGCGGTGATGTCTGTTTCATCGTAAAATAGGTTGTGGTCGATACATAATAGTTACGATGCTTAAACGATAAAGATAGTGTCATTTCTTTTATTGTAGACTAAGGAGTCGTGACATTTGCATAGCTTGAGGTTGGGCAGTATATACAAGGTATGTGAGGCTATCCCTTTCCTTATTTTGCACGACTCCGATTGTACATATTGTAATGAATGAGCTTCCAAATATACTCTACTCTTAGAAGCTAGGAGTACTTACACTGTTTCCTTCTTATGGAACAATTTGATGTTAAGGTTGTTTCTCTTATTCTTATGTTATCAATGTTGTTGGTACTTCCTGAATCTCATAAGATTCATGATGAAGAATTAGTCCTAATAACGTGTACGGAGGATACTGACCTTACGTCACTCCGAAAGGTTCAGAATGTGATTCCAATGAGTCCAGCATGTATTATATATATGTATCTATTTTACTCTACCGAGCCACGCTATAGTCAGCCTGGTACGGAACCTATTGTACAACCACTAATCAGTTGGGTTTTATCGAGCTCCACGTGGCCTGGTACGATTCTATCGAGCCTTATGATGGCCGGGTACGTTTTACCGAGCCTATTATGGCCGGGTAAGATATGATAATGATGATGCCCACAGAGGTGTATGTTTTAAAATTTTATGTATATATATGTATGTATCATGCATTTCATGTCAGTAGCCCTCGGAGGTACCCAGATGTTACAGGTTGTATATTCTCTATCCCTGTTTATATTATTGTTCTTACTTATGATTTCATGCCTTACATACTTAGTACTTTATTCGTACTGACGTCCTTTTTATTTGTGGACGTTGCATGTCGTGCTGCAGGTCTTGATAGACGGGGAGACGCAGCTCCACCATCGTAGTAGGCTGCCCAACTCAGCGGTTATTAGCGAGATCCCTTCTCCGTACTTGTCGTGGTCTTGGTATGAATTTTTGATATAGACATTATGGGTATGTCGAGGACCTGTTCCGGCAATGTTGAAGCACTTATGTTCCTTTAGAGGCTCATAGACAGGTGTCGACTCATGTATGGTTTGGAATGCCTTGTCGGCTGATTTTTGTTGTATAGTCCTTTATGGCCGTGTGCTAGCTCGTACCTTATATATAGTTTATTGGCAGTATTGTCATCCCATGTTATGTATGTTCATGCCATTATCTTTCATTATTGGTTGTTCATGATCCATGTCTACCATTTATATTGATCTCATCGGCCCTTAAAGATAATAAGGAAGGTTAGATAAAATGTACGTTGCTGCTCGGCAAGTATGGCCCAGGTGCTAGTCATGACCCTCCAGTTGAGTCGTGACACCGATGCCAAAGGGAAATGGAGAGAAATACTACCCAAGGTTCTATGGGCATATCGCACAACATCGAAATCCAGTACCGGAGCAACACCGTTCTCGTTAGTTTATGGTGTCAAAGCTCTAATCTCGGTCGAGGTCGAAGAACCTAGCATCAGGTTCTGATATGCAANTTCGACATTTTAACATAGGGGACTTGGTGCTAAGAAAAGTCACCCTCAACACCCGAAATCCGAATGAAGGAAAACTGGGTCCGAATTGGCAAGTACCATACCAGATTCTCGAAGTCACCGAAAAAGGATCCTACAAGCTCGGCAATATGATTGGCAAACAACTATCGAGCAATTGGAACATATCACACCTAAAACAATACTACTGCTAAGGTACAACCCCCCTTCCATTTTCATTTCTATTTTAAATTAACTCTTGCAGGTGTTCGACCAGAAACAATGATGGATTCTTCGACACGAAGTCTTTAGGTCTGAAAGCACGCGTTGCACTCTTTTTCCCTTAGACCGGTTTTGTCCCAAATAGGTTTTTTGGCGAGGTTTTTAATGAGGTAACCATTGATCGTGCTAACTTAGATTAATTCAACAGTATCCGAGGTTTCTTTACAATCAACCTCGAATACTGGGGGGGAATTTCCCTCGAATGTCAACTTTGTTGCCATGAAATTACTTCATAGCAGCATGGTCTCGATAGGTAAAATTTGTAAGGGCCAAACAGTCAGTGCCCGCATAGATTGCTCGGGCCATGGCACATAACATGTATGCATGTATAATCATTTATAAAGAGAAGTATTTTTCCTTGCTGATATCTCATGCCTTACATTTTTCTACGTTATAATTTCATATTCTCGATATATTTTGGAAACAAGCTTAAGGGCCGATCATAACCAGAGTTTGGATAATTACCCCATGTTCGGGGGCTGCCGTCCGAAAAGAAAATTCGAACAAGATTGAATTATTGAAACTTAAAGGTCATAAGACCATTTAGGCAACCCTCTAATTTTAAGGACACGGCCGCTCCACTCGGGGCCTGATACTTCGAGCAAGCTCAAAGTAAAATGGGAAAAGAAAATCCCGTACTAAGAGGCTACAACCAAATTAACACGGTTCGGAGACGTCCGAATTTCGTAACAAAATAGGCCTTTGAATTTTTTCATAACCTGTCAAAAAAGCTACCCTCGACAAAGTCGTAAAAGGCTTCGATAATACCAAGCCTCGAAAAATCTAATGAATACAAAATTGTTTGAACTCTTGAACGATCCCTTATTATTTTATGCTAATGCACTACAAGTTTTTTAAACACAAGTGATAAAAACTTTTTCAAGCCGAAAAGGGGGGAAAGCCTTACTTGTATAAACAATCTTTTTACAAAGGCTAGATCAGCCTAATACAAAAAATACAAAAGCTTAAGGGTTGTTTTTACTTTGAGTTCGAGAGACCATTCTCGCTCAACTAGAAAACCTAAGGGTTACCCTATTTCGAGTTCGAGCAGAACCTCGCTCAACCATAAATCCTAAAGGCTACACTGATTCGATTTTCAAACAAGTCAACCTCGGACTTTAGAATACAACTCCATGACTTTATGCTAAGGCATTCCGGCCTTTGTATAGATCAATGAAAAGCGAATAGACTTAGAAGACATTAAAGTGAAAGAAGGGTTTTATATATGCAACTCAAAAGGCATTTATAATGGCAACATGGCCCGATGAAAATTCTCTGCAAAAAGCCGAAATGGCCTTAAAAGAAACACAAAGTATATAAATTCTAATAAGCCTAGTCTTCTCCGGGAGCAGCATCTTCACTCTCGGAGCCTTCTCCACTTTCATATCCGTTCAGGCTCTCAGAATCGTCGTCATCAGGATAGGCCAACACTCTGGCTTCAGCTTCAAGCTCCTTAGAACTCTCGATATCGACTGTAGTATCGAAGCCACGAGTATGGATCTCCTCGAGAGTTTCCCTTCGAGATTGGCATTTAGCATGCTCGACAACCCAATTTGCTCGAGCTTGAGCAGCTTCGACAACTTCTTTTGCTCGTACCTGAGCAGCCTCAGCATTTGTCCGATAAATAGCCACATTAGCGTTAGCCTTGGTTGCTTCGACCTCTGATTTGACCACTCTAAGATCTGTAACTAGCTTCTTCCGATCGAAAATTGTCAAATCCAACTGAGACTGAAGTTCCTCGATTTTCTTGGCTTGCACCAAGGCTTTCTCTTTCACGCTTCTGAGTTGGACTTCAGTCAAAGCCAATTGGGCTTGGTCAGTCTCCTTTTCTGAGGCAAGGCGATCAATATTCTTTTTCCAGGCCTCGGCCTCACCCTTCACTGTGTCTACTTCCTCCCAAAGTTTCCCGATCACATCGAGATTTTGTTGGACCTATGGGACCAAACCATTAGCCACCACGCCCGAGTCAGTGTCATTAACTTCAAATATTCTTCTTACCTACTCGGACAGTTCAGCATGTTCTTTCTGAGCCACTTCTAGCTCAGCACGGAGGCCTTTTGTTTCCCCTTCTCTTTTCTCACTGAGAAGTTTGAAGGCATCTTTTTCCTCAGTGAGCCCTCGGATCTTGGCCTCATATTGGCTCAGCTCCCCTCAGGATCGAAAGAAAGATTCATGATAAAGCACTGAAGCCTACAAACACAGAAAGAAGGAGTTATATAAAGGAAGAAAAATAGGAGTATAAAAATTGATACCAGTAAGGGAATCTGGGATTACCTGGTTTAGAGCCTATTGGGCTTCGTTGAAAAGACAAGGTGCTCCCACCTCGTCCATCTGGGCAAGGTCTTCTTCCGTGACCAAGCATCAGAGGTAGCTAGTCACCCCCACGAGGGCCGAAAGAACCCGAGAATCCTCCGGGACCGAGATGGTAATTGATCGCCTACGCTCGGGATTGGCACTCGGGGACGAAAACTATTGGGTAAATTTAAAGCTCGAGGAAGCTTCGCTCGAGCTCTTCCTCGGTACCTCCAAATCACTCAGACCGGTGACATCTTCTACCCCAATAAAATAACCACGAAAAGGATATTCCTCTCCATGGGCTCCTTCCCCGTGGCAAGTCTCCACGACCTGAGCTTCCTATATCATCCCCTCGGTTAATGAAGGAAACGAGGGGGAGTCTCCGATTTCTATCATCCCACGTAAATCTTTGGGGGTACTTTCTTTGTCTCGGGGAGACTCGAGCCCGATTTCTACAACATCATCCGCCGCCTCCTCAACGGCCTTCTCACCCCGAGGTGAGGCATCTTCGGATCTTTCCGGCTCGAGAACTTCGGCTGAGTATTCCCCCTGGACCTCATCAAGTCGGGGTTAGTCAGTTTCAGCTCCCACCGGCTCAGTAGCTTTTTGAGTCTCGACGTCAACTCGTACACGGGCCACCAGCCCAGATTCTTCTTCTTCTTCTTCCCTTATCCGCTGGACTGACTCTAAAGACAGAGGGATAATGCTCCCATTGGGTTTGCGAGCTGCTCTTTTTCTGGGTTTCTGCTCCTCGGAGTTCGGAGCCCTTTTCCTCTTATTCTCCTTCGCCGGCTTCGATATGGGTGGTGAAACTTCTTCATCACCGGACGGAGGCCTCATTGTCACCTCCTTCCCAAGACCTACAAAATAAGAAAAACGAGTAAGCCCATAAAAGTATTTGGACAATGGTCAAATTGTTAAGTCAGGAAAGGGTGTACCGTGACTATTAGCCTCCCACGGACCCTTCAACAAGTTGTGCCATGCGCGCTCGACATGTGTTGAATTTGATACCAAGCTCCTAACCCAGTTCTCGAGCTGGGGAACTGCACCCGGCATCTAGGCAACGGTTGCATCAAGTAGAACGCCGATAAGAAAGGATGAAAAAGTAAAGACAACGAACAGAAATTAAGGACGGAATCACACTTACATTTCATATTTAATTTCTTAGGAAATGGCATACTCTCATGCGGGATTAAGTCTGTGGTCTTTACTCGGACAAACTGAACCATCTAGCCTCAGTCTTTGTCTTCGTCTATGCTCAAGAAAGGTGTCTTGGTAGACTGACGTTGAAGCTTAATTATCCCACCTCGATAGAGTCTAGGGCTATACAGTCGTATGAAGTGATCGAGGGTGAAGGGAAGCCCATCGATTTTGCTCACGAAGTAGCAGAGCAGTATCACGATCCTCTAGAAAGAGGGGTGAATTTGGCTAAGGGTCACCAGATATTTCTTGCATAATTCTATGATAATTAGATCGAGAGGACCCAACGTGACGGGATAAGTGTAAACACTTAGGAACCCTTCCACGTGGGTGTTAATTGCTTCTTCTGGTGCCGTCACCACCACCTCTTTGTTTTCCCAGTTGCAATGTTTCTTTACCTAGTCAAGGAGGCTTTTGGGTATCGAGTATATATATCTCGATACCTGCTCGCATCGACCAGGAACCGGGGAGATTTTCTCGACCTTGAAGTCGGAATCAATGACACACACCCGGGAACGAACTCTTCAAGGCGTGGCTCCGCCGCTGGTTCCTCGCCAGCCGGCCAGGATGAGAAAGCAGCCTCTTTTTGTGGAATAATTTTTGATGTTTTGGCCATTTAGTTTTTATGGGCAAAGAAGAATAGAAATTGAAATACTTGGGTGTTTTAGGAAGAACAAGCAAAGAAACTCAAAGACCTAAAGATAGGAAGCTTTGAAAAAGGCAAAGAACTATGAAGATTAGAATGAAGAAGATTTGAAAGTAAAGTTTGATAGAATGAAGAAGGAGGCTATTTATTGATTTCACAACGACGGTTCAAAGCTAGTAGTGGCCGACCGTCGACTAACGCGAATTAAATATCTGGAAAACCGTGCCGACGTGACGTTTCAGTCAGCTCTGCTGCTTATGTCACGATGCTTACGTCATGATGTACAGAGGTGAAATTCAAGGACCCAATTCGTTTCTTGTCATTACTCACCAAAAATGAGTGGATTATCTGTATACGGTCAAAATCGGGCTTGCCCAATTTTGTATGGTTAATCGAGACTGGGGTGGCAGGCCAAGGTTCGACTCCACATTGTATCGGACCATGACACGAAGATAGATTACCAAGCTCATGATTTAGTGACCAATCAAGATCGAGACTAGCCGAGGTCGAGACCGAGCGGGATAGAAATCGAGCGAGATCGAACGAAACCTGCTGAGTAAAATAATGGAAAGCCGAGATATCCGTGATCGGGCAAGAATCGTGGCGGAAATCTCAGCACGTATCAAGTCAAGACCAGTTAATTAGCCAATCATGGGATTTTCTTCTGTATTAGAATTGTACCATAAGTAAAATTTCTCTAATATATAAAGGGGGTTCTAATCATTTTATAATCATCACATTCACGTAGAACAAATAAAAATAATATATTTTTCTCTCTTAAGCTTTCATACTCTGTTTTTCAGTTCATACTTTTCAATAGCATACTCATTTGGTTCGAGGGTGACCTAGCTCGAGGGCCAAAGTTGCGTACTACATTGGTTTGCTTTATTTTTATTTACAATCAATTTTTAATATCAGTTATCACATTTCTCAGTTTGTGCCAAGTGAAATTACATATCTTTAAAATCACTTATAAATTTAATTGTTATCCGATTTTAAGGGTAAACAGATTACATTATCAAATCACATAACCTTAATAAGTTGATATAATATGATATTAATTAACACGTGGTGCAAGTAAAGTAGTGATTTGCAAAATATAAAGCAAAATAATGTTGGATCAATACATTAATGTACATTTTCTTTGTTTTACCTTTTCTGGTTTTGATGCCTTTGTTTGTACTGTTGGGCACGTTTTGTATTATTGCGTACTTCCATGACCAATTTCGGATACTATAAACTAACTCCATATATGGTTTCTTAGTTGTTCGGTTTTTGGCGACTAAAATTTCCATTTTTCTATCGCGGAATTACAGTGCAATAACATAGGCAGGCCTTATTTATAGAACAATTAATTTAACTAGTAGCCCATATTAGAAGAAATTCAAAATAGCCTGATTTACAAATAGACATTCAAAAATAATTACAGTTTTAAAAGTAATCGAAATTTAGCCACTTTTCATGTAAAGATAAATCTGAACGAAAATACTGTTCAAAATCCGGAAAATACTCCAGCATAATATACTCGAATTCAAGTATAATATAATACTGGAGTTCCAGCATAAGTATACTGAAACTTCAGTATATTATACTGGAGTTCCGGAATTCTATCTAATGCTCCTATTTGATATTTTAGGGTTATATTTTATAAACTAGTTTTTACTTTTTAGGACTAGGATGAGTTGTAAAAGCTAATGCGCGGCTATTCTTTAGCATAAGCTTCAGACCATCAATGAGCAGCCCAAAAAGGGAGTCCAGAACCAAAATGTGATCTTTTTTTATTCAAACGATCGAAATGCGTGAAAAAATACTTAGTGATCAAAATACATATAGCGCCCTTTAAAAGGGCGTTATACCTTAACGTCTGTTTTGAACGTTAAGGTATAGCATCATTTAGAAGGGCGCTATATGTATGGAGTTATATGCGAATTTGACAAAACTGTCAGGTATAGCGCCTTAATAAAAGGCGTTATACATATTTTGTGGACCCATCAATAACTCTTCTGCGCTTAACTGACATAATAATAATAATTCAAATGAGTATAGCGCCCTTATTTAAGGCGTTATACCCCAAAAACTTCGACCCCCCGGATTGGGCATTGCCTTATTTAAAGACGTTAAGTATTTTGTAAAAATCCATTCAGAAATATTCTCAAATCTGGTTAAATTTTTTTCGTTAAGTTGTTTTGCATTTTGTCATAATGTCTGAAGAGAGAAGAATTAGGGTTTCATTATATTGGGGGGGAGGTGAGATTGTGGTGGCGAATAACTCAGTAAGCTATAGTTTTTCTACACAGTGTCATGTTAAGTTGCTACTTACAATGGAGTACGATAGATTGGTATCGTTGTTGTGTAAAAAAATGAGTGTGAGGAAATATTCAGTGAACCTTAAAGTAATCGGAAGATATTCGTATTCTATCATTCTGCAAGGTGTTGCTTGTTATGTTGAGTTTAACATCGAGGATGATGAAACTCTAAGTGATTTTTTGAGGACTCCGTATGAATACCGGGAATTGTTTTTGATAAAAAATTTGGAAATGTACGTCAAGGTTGAGGACGTTCTCAATAATGAGGTTGCGCAAAGCAGGAATATCCCTCATCATCGGGAGGTTATTTTGGAGCAATTTAGCCGAACAGGTTCCGCCTGAAAGTGTTTGGTCTGATCTAAACTTATCTCCACGAGTGAATGAGGAGCGAGAAAATAATTTCTCTCCTACTTTACATAATTCACAAGACGAATGGTAAACTTCAATTTTCCTTTGTGTTACGATGTTTATTTTTGGTGTATTAAATTTGTATTAACACTCATATATTCCATAGGGGGTACCGGCCAGATATGAATTTTAAAAGTTATGAACCAACGTCCAGTTGGAATATGCGTAGTTATGGTGTGTTGGATCATGGTAGTCCATCCGAGAGTCATCACCAACAGGATAATGTCCATAATGGGATGTCAACGCATTACGATTTGTAAGTGGAGTGATATAGCTATATGTAAAGTATATATCAATTTGAGTAGCTCATTATTTTATTGGGTGTGCAGTGAAAACGAGCAACTTGAAGGTCTTGTCCTGATTCAATTGCCCGAAGATGATATATTTAATCGGGATTTGGAAGATGCACAGAGTCAGGAAGAGAACAGTGATTATGACAACAATGCCGATGAGTCCGAAGATGACACACCTTTCCCTGATGAGGGTGGTGATGAGGAGGAAGAGAATGCTGGACCTGATCATTATCCAAGTATGCCGGATGTGGATGACCTCATAAGGGATATTGACGAAATTCGGACAGCAATGTGGGATGAGTCTAGACCAACAGTGCGGTCGAAGGGCATGCTTTTCCTGATAAAAACGCGCCTAAGTAGGGAGGTGAAAATGTACAGCGTAAAAGAGTGTCATGAGACGACAGTATGGGAGTCAACTCCAGATGTATACAAGGTTGTTTTCCATAGATGATTTACGGGTTGTCATTGGATGCTGCTGTAGACAATAAATTGCGTCGAGAAAATAAAATCAAGACCAAAAAATATCGCAACAATCGTAGTATTTTATTTCAAATATTTGAGTGTTACAGCCTCAATGAATCCTCTGATTCTACTTTTAAACGGTAAATAAAAGAGCCTTCGAGCTTAATCTTGATTTTTATTTGATTTTAATCCAAGTCCTTGAAGCTTGATCTTGACGTACTTTTAATCCAAGGGCTTGTAGCTTGTTCTTGAATCTTCGTCTTGATCCTTTAATCCTTAGAACACTTGAATTTTTGTAGCTTTTAGAAAAAAATCTGCAGTGTTTGATCCACGAGCTCCCTCTTGCTTCTTGTTATAACTTCTGGTGTCTTTTCTGAGTTATGAAGACCCCTATTTATAGTTGTGGGAGGGAAGAGTTATGATAAGAATAAACTCTTTCTAACCAATCAAATTGAAGTGTGACAAGGCCGCATTTGATTGGCCAGAAACTGTCAATTGCACATGTGACGCGGTTTCATTGGCCCTTTAATTTGACTTGGCATGCCTTGTCATTTTGACATGTGGCACAATCCTATTGGCTCTTTTGTTGACTTGGCGTGCCACGTCATTTGACACGTGGAACCAAATTGGGCATCTAGGAAGATGGCATAAGGGGCCTAATAAAGTGGGCTCATCATTTGTAGACCAACTAAATTGTAACGACCCGACCGACCGTTTTGAGCTCTAGCACGTCGTTCAGCGGTTTGAAGTCGTGAGCAGCTCCATTTCAGGTATTATGACTCGTGGGCATGGTCAGAATTGAATTTCGGGAAGTTTAGAGTCGATTTGGAAAGAAAATTCTCATTTCAGAAGCCTTAAGTTGGAAGAATCAACTAAGATTGGAATTTTGAGTAAACGACCTTCGAATCAGGATTTGAAGGTTCCTGCAGGTTCGTATGATGATTTCGGACTTGGGCGTATGTCCGGATCGGGTTTTGGATAACCCGGGAGCGTTTCGATGCATATTGTGGAAGTCAGCATTTTTGAAGAATTTCATAAATTTGAGCTTGAATTGCATTTCAGAGTTTTTGATGTCCGTTTGGGATTCTGAGTCTGGGAATAGGTTCGTGTGGTGATTCTTGAGTTGGGAGCACGATCGGAAGTGAATTTGGATGTTCGTAGGTCATTTTGAAGTCATTTGGCTAAAGATAGAAATTTGAAGGTTTTTGAGAAATCCGACCGGAAGTGGAAGTTTTGATATCAAGGTCGGAATTGCAATTCCGGAAGTTGGAGAAGGTCCGTAATTTTGAATATGAATTGTGCGTAAATTTTGAGGTCAATTGGACGTGATTTGATAAGTTTCGGCATCGGATGTAGAAGTTGGAAATTTCTAAGTTCATAAAGTTGGGATTTGGGTGCGATTCGTGGTTTCGATGTTGTTTGGTGTGATTTAAGGCCTCGAGCAAGTCCGCATTATGCTTTGTAACAGGTTGGTATGATTGGACGGGGTCTTGAGGGCCTCGGGTGGATTCCGAGTGGTTAACGGATCAAGTTTGGGAGGTTGAAGAAGGCTGAGGTTGTTGTCATCTGGTATGACCGCACCTGCGAGGATTTGGCCGCAGGTGCGGATTTGGCGTCGCAGGTGCGAGAGTGGGCTGGCTTGGCTGGGATCGCAGGTGTGATGGAATTTCCGCACCTGCGAAAGCGCAGATGTGGGCAGTAGGTCACAGGTGCGGATCCGGCTGGAGGAGAAGGAAGCTGCACGTGCAGGCTCTTGGGCACACCTGTGGAAGCGCAGGTGTGAGGGCTAGACCGCAGGTGCAAAAATCGGCCTGGGCAGAATGTTTTAAAACAAGGATTCTTGGTTCATTTTCTTCATTTCTTCTTTGGCTTAGGCGATCTTGGGAGGCTTCAAAGAGAGGATTCCTTTATGCAATGTCAAGGTAAGTAACTTCTTCATGCCTCTAAACTAAATACAAGATTATATGCATGGATTAGGCATGAAAATTGGTAGGAATTTGGGAAATATTGAAGAAACTTAGAAAATGGAAATTGGATTTTTAGCCATGAATTGAGCATGAATATTTGAGTAAATTGCATATTTGAGTTAGTAAGGCTATGGGTAGAATATATCTTCGAGAAATTTCGGATTGCGGACACGTGGACCCGAGGGAATTTTGGTCATTTTACTAAGCAGGGTTGGGAAATTATATAATTTGGATTGGTTGCAAATATTAGAGTATATTCTCATTGGGCTGTCGCTGTTCGGATAGTTTTGGGGCGTTGTGAGTCCGTTTGGAGTCATCGGAAGGGCTTGGAGGCCGATTATCGAAATTTCGGAGCGAGGTAAGTCTCCTTTCAAACTTTGTGAGGGGGAATTGTCCCTCTAAGTGAATTAATTAACTACATGCTATTATCTTTGGGGGCTACGTACGCACCAGGTAACGGAAGTCCGTGCGTAGCTACTATTATGCCATGTCCGGGTAGTCTAGGACCCACTAACATGCCTTATGTGTTATACCTGTGATCCTGCCTGTAATATTAAACTGTTAATATAATCGAAATCGTAATTGAATATCTAAAGAAGAATAGAGTTCATTTTCTTAATCATTCAGAAAGAGAATCGATTCCTCTGTGGATAATTGTATACCTGGTAGGGTTGTACTATGGAATATCATTAAACTTGGCAAATGAGTTTTAAAACAAAGATTTAAAAGCTATATTTCATGTTCCCATAAGAAGAATTTCACCACTTTCTTGAGAAAAACTGCTTTCTTGATAATTATATGGATTTATTATGTGGATGTGTATATATGAGCACCTGAGTCGTAGGTATGATTCGCGAGCAGGCTAGCCTTATTATTTGTATGTATAACCGCGTCGCATGATCGATTCGCGAGCGGGGCAGATAGATTCATCTATGGTTTGATCCGTTCGACCCTTCGGCAGTGCACAATTTATTATTGTTGGTCTGCGCCATTCGACCCTCGGCATTGCTTGCGCATGATATTTGTTGCATAGTTGCTACAATTTATGCCTGATTACTGGCCTGAAATATTAAGTTGTCAATTGAAATGACAGAGATTAAAGTTATACAAAAAAAATATTTTTGGAAGAAGTTGTTCCTTCCCGTCGATTAATTGTTATTTTATTAAATCACCCATGTTGATTAATTGTTATTAATATGACGAAGATATAAAGTGTTAAATATGAACGGAGTTGAAAATATTTATTCCTGATTTTAATAAATTGCCTATGATAATCATGCTTAGTGTCACACTTAAATATTCTAAATTAACCTTTAGTAAGTGTCTAATTTGAACTCTCGTCACTACCTCTCTAAGGTTAGGGGGGATACTTACTGAGTACACGTTATTTTTGTACTCATGCTACACTTGTTGTGCATTTTATTGCACAGGTACTTTCATAGCAATGTGGAGGATTTAGAGACTTAAGCGAGCTGCATCATCCGGAGGCGATCCGCAGCTGACAGAGTCTCTCTCGTACTGTATTTATTTTCATTTTAAATTTCTTTGTCCAATTTTTATTTCAGACAGGCTTTGAAATGATTGTATAAATTCTTAGAAATTGCTCATGTACTTGTGACACCGGGTTCTGGGATGTGTTGGGATAATTTTGCTAAAGTGTAATATTTAAACTATTGTTTTACTTAACAGATTTTTATTTAGTTAATATGTAATAAGGTGCAAAGAAATGTTTTTCATAAATATTTAAACCGGAAATTATTTTTGTTAATAATTGATTGGCTTGTCTGACAATGATGTCCGGCGCCATCATGACCTTATGGATTTTGGGTCGTGACAACATGGTATCAGAGCGCTAGGTTCCCGTAGGTCTCGCGAGTCATGAGCAAGTCTAGTAGAGTCTTGCGGATCGGTACGGAGACGTCTGTACTTATCTTCGAGGGGCTACAGGGCTGTTAGGAGTACTTCTCTTCTTGATTCCTCATCGTGCGATTCGATTCCCTTAAGGCTTATGCCTATGTTTATTCCTACTCAATCTTATGCGTCGCGAAGCGCTTACTATGAATCAGGAAATTTGAGGAATTAAAAAGGGTGATATGGATGTAATTCGAAATGTTTCCATGTGTAATTGGTGGGGGGCTGTTGTTATGGCCCTGTAGAAGAATAATATGTTGTTTCAGCTCAGTAGCTGTGTTTCTGGGAGCTTTAGGGCTATGCTCAGGTAGTGATGATGCTTGTGATTGGTTATCGCGCGATGTCGATATGATGATAGAATACTTGCCCGTATGTTGGGGGTGATGAATGGTTTGAAGGGAGGTCTTCTCTGAGTGTGATTTCGAGATTTCAGTATTTTAGTTCCGGCAGAGGAGAGGCATTTGGATTATGAAAGGTCCGGTTGGGGTTGATAAAGTAGTAAGACTTGGTGTCTTCAAGTGAGGTGGGATATGCACCTGTGACGTGTAGTCGTCGTCATTGATCAAATGAAATGTGTTAATTTTGGCGGTGCTATGGTTTCTTAGGTTGCATGGGGTCAGCGTATTGAGAAGAAGTATTGAAGAATGCGGTTGGCAGAGATCGTGAGGTGCGGTGGTTTAGTACCGGATAAGTGTTGATAATGAAGGCATCTAGAGAAAGATGATCTCCGGAAAGCTTGAAGTCATGGTGATCTGCTGGTTTGAGAGCTACAGAGAATGATCCTGGAGTGAGTCTAGGCGGTGGTTCCATTTCTAGGAGGCCAGGCGTAAGAAGCGGAAGTCGAGCAGTCACAAAATAGGGGAGCGGTAGCATATCTTGTAATTTGAAGATATTATCGCGCCTTTAATGGATGTCCATGAGGAGCGGACGGACTAGTAAAGTTGGTAAATGAAGCAGGGCGTCGGATGGGGTATTGAAGTCGTAGAGAGCGTGCATTTCAGCGTCGTTGGAAGGTGCCCGCGGGTGATTTCCACAGGTGGGTTATCTCCTATGAATAGGTTAGCGGTGGCATGGTTGGCAAGTCTCTGTGAGAGGTTCTAGTGGCTATCCAGTAGGAGGCAGAATGTGTGAATGATGCTAGAGAATTTTGAGTATTTTGGGAGCGCTAGCAACAGAATTTGGAAGAATTGGACGAATTGGTTGAGCAAGATCGTGTTATCAAAGGAGAAAGGATCTCGCTGGGTCTAGAGTGGTGCAAGGAGTAGCTTCGGGCTAAGTGGGGGAATCCCACCATCTGCAGTTGGGTTGTAGGGGTGTCTTCTCATAGGGTTGCGGATTGTTGGCAAGTTATTTCAGCTAAGGGAAAGGAGTAAAATGGTCATTGTGCCTGGGATTTGATTAATGTGTGCAAAAGTTGGCCTTGTCAGGCCAGGGTTAGGCTTTGTAAGATTCAGAATTTTGCTTAAGGCATAGGTGAGTTGTCAGGATAGTGACTCAGTCACGTGTTTCCTTGAAAGGGGTGTTCATGTGCTAGAAGAGCCTTGGGATGGATTGTATTCGGGGCCAGTCAGAGTGGGTGACTCTCAATAGCGGTCCTAGTGAGTTCAAAAGTCAAGAATGCGGTGTTTAAGGGTTTCAGGCAGCAGTATGATCGAGAATTGATCTTTTGCAGAGTAAATTCTGAGAAAAAGGAGGATGGTTGGAATATTCTATGATATGTTTCAGCATGCAAGATAGAATTGGAGGAGTGAGAGAAATAAACTTCGGATTGTAGAAAGATTATCAGAAGGGTATGAGATGGGTTGCGGGATTTAGGCAGCATAGTCTCGTGGATCAAGGTCACTCGGGATGAGTGAGGGTTGAGTTTGCTATGAGTTGAAGGAAGTTGTTATTATTCCTGAAGCAATTAGAGATGATTAAAACAAGATAGATTGGTCAACCATGGTTGAAATGGCACATTTACAGCAGTGACCAGCTCCTTCGGAGTGATTAAGTTATGCATGTGGTTTGTGTCGGTATATGCGGGGCTTGTCGGCCGTCGTAATGGATTTCATGTGGGGGCATTTGAGTGTTATGGCCTGTTAGGTGTAGGCGGATCCCAAAAGGGTTATGGTGGTATGGACTACTACATAAGGATTTGCATGTTGGGTGATTGTGGGAAGTCACTCGTGTGTTGATATGGCACTCTTGAATGGAGTTAAGTAAAAGGTTTCTATATGATGAAGTGTTCACCCTATTGGTGGTTCAGAAGTTATGATGGAATTCTTGCGCTACCTCGTATTGGCGTGTTAGGTGCGGTAAGCAGTATGTAACTGGGAGTAAGAATCGAGATTGCGGTTTGGTGTTAATAAGGATGCCATGAGCTCGGAAGAGCAAGAAAAAGTGATTTGAAAGTTCAGAGTAAGCTGATGTTATCTTCAGTGTCACCTGAGATTGATATTCGGTGGAAGAGGCTTTGTACCTTGGTCATGGGTTCTTGATGTGTCTTGTTGCCTTGTATGGAAGGTCATGGAAGCATGATCGCGAAAAGATTGTATAAAGTGTGACATGTAGTCCCTTGATAGATTGAAGATTTGGACTGAGTATAAAGAAGTGCAATGTTGTTTATTTGAGAAGTTATGCCTGAGAGGAGTTCAGTTCATTTGGTTATGGATAGTGGGGTGTTTGTCCCGGCTATGATGGTTGTTCTTGCATATTATGAGAGGAAGTGGGTTATGTGGACCCAGGTAAAAGCTATCAGCTTAGTTTGGTGCGAGCAAGGTGACTCGATGTTTGTGCATGGATTTAGATATGATTATAGGCTCCGTATGAGCCAGGCATGTTCATTTCAGTAGAGCGCTTTTCATGGAAAGGTATTAGAACAGCATATGTTGTTCCGTCTTCATCAAAATTCATGTGATATTGTGATTGTGATGTGCGAGTTGTGAAACAGCTTGATAATTTCCTATGTGTTGAGGTCCCGCGTAGTGGAGATGTTATGTGAGCAGGATAGCTCTTGAGATCCAGAGTGTATATATATATATATATATCGCACCTCAGTTGTGCTTGAGTTTTGTAGCATGTTGCTTTATCAATCTCCCTAGGATGGCATGATGCACTTAGCGTGCTTGTGATCGATATTCAGTAATTTGTAATATTGAGCAAACCAGCTCCGTATATATATCTTCTTATGTAAATTTTATGTGTGGATCGGGTGGCACATCGCCACAGGTACGTTATTCAGATCGGGTTGCACGCCGCAACAGCGTGATGAAGAGAAGGGTTAATGTGTATTTATTTTTCTTGTGTTTTATTTCCTAATTTCTGAGAAAAGTTCATATTAGTTGTGTGAGTTGAATAGTGCCTTCCTGAGTCATTTCTTATTTATCATGTTCGAGTTATGGCCTATTGGCACAATGTGATATCATGTGAGGTTGTTGGTCATGTTGGGGTGATTTGTTGTTTGAGCAGTTCATACTGGGTGAGACGGGATTATTGGATCAGGGATCAGTGCGATTCGGTTATGTGAAGTGTATATTAAAGAACAAATACCATTATTCAGGTTCATAATGAGGTGATGATTCTAGTCAAGATGAGGCATTCAATGATTTGTTAACTCTACAGTTGGGTATGAATTTCTGCACATTTCCTCCGTTGTAGTGGTATCGTCAGCAATATAGCAAGGTGTATGCATATTTGTTATGAGGTGCATCGGGAGCACCAGATTCGTGAAATTTTGGCTATTAAGATTCAGGGAGTGCCATTATGGTCAGATGATGAGTTATGCGGTGCATAGTGTTGATTCATCAAAGGCATGTAGTCATGTTCTAGTATGTCATGTGGTAGTTGATACGGTGTTTATATGTTGGAACTAGGCCTGGCAGAGAAATTTCAAGTGTTTGAATGAATTCTAAGCTTATTATATAGATAAAGAAGAAATCTTCAGATTTGGTCAAGCTAATGTGCTCAACTGGGTTGTGGTAGCGGGAAGGTGCTCGAAATGTTAAACAGTGATTTTAGGTAACTCCAGAGCAGTTCTTAGCATGTTCGAGGGCGAACGTCGGTTTAAGTGGGGGAGAATGTAACGACCCGACCGGTCGTTTTGCGCTCTAGCGCGTCGTTCAGCGGTTTGAAGTCGTGAGCAGCTCCATTTCAGGTATTATAACCCGTGGGCGTGAACGAAATTTAATTTCGTGAAGTTTAGAGTCGATTTGGAAAGAAAATTCTCATTTCAGAAGCCTTAAGTTGGAAGAATCAACTAAGATTAGAATTTTGAGTAAACGACCTCCGAATTAAGATTTGAAGGTTCCTGCAGGTTCCTATGATGATTTCGAACTTGGGCGTATGTCCGGATCGGGTTTTGGATAACCCGGGAGCGTTTCGATGCATATTATGGAAGTCAGCATTTTTGAAGAATTTCATAAATTTGGGCTTGAAGTGCATTTCAGAGTTTTTGATGTTCGTTTGGGATTCCGAGTCTGGGAATAGGTTCGTGTGGTGATTCTGGAGTTGGGAGCACGATCGGAAGTGAATTTGGATGTCCGTAGGTCATTTTGAAGCCATTTGGCTAAAGAAAAAAATTTGAAGGTTTTTGAGAAATTCGACCGGAAGTGGAAGTTTTGATATCAAGGTCGGAATGCGATTCCGGAAGTTGGAGTTGGTCCGTAATGTTTAATATGACTTATGCGCAAATTTTGAGGTCAATCTGACGTGATTTGATAGGTTTCGGCATCGGATGTAGAAGTTGACAATTTCTAAGTTCATAAAGTTGGGATTTGGGTGCGATTCGTGGTTTTGATGTTGTTTGATGTGATTTGAGGCCTAGAGAAAGTCCGCATTATGCTTTGGAACAGGTTGGTATGATTGGACGGGGTCTTGGGGGCCTCGGGTGGATTCCGCGTGGTTACAAGTTTGGGAGGTTGAAGAAGGCTGAGGTTGCTGTCATCTGGTGTGACCGCACCTGCGAGGATTTGGCCGCAGGTGCGGCTTTGGCGTCGCAGGTGAGAGAGTGGGCTGGCTTGGCTGGGATCTCAGGTGCGATGGAATTTCTGCACCTGCAAAGGCGCAGATGCGGGTGGGTCGCAGGTGCGGATCCGGCTGGAGGAGAAGGAAGCCACAGGTGCGGATCCGGCTGGAGGAGAAGAAAGCCGCAGGTGCAGGCTCTTGAGCGCACCTGCGGAAGCACAGGTGCGAGGGCTAGACCGTAGGTGCGAAAATCGACCTGGCCAGAATGTTTTAAAACAAGGATTCTTAGTTCATTTTCTTCATTTCTTCTTTGGCTTAGGCGATCTTGGGAGACTTCAAAGAGAGGATTTCTTCATGCAATGTCAAGGTAAGTAACTCCTTCATGCCTCTAAATTAAATACAAGATTATGCGTGGATTAGGCATAGAAATTGGTAGGAATTTGGGAAATATTGAAGAAACCTAGAAAATAGAAATTGGATTGTAGCCACGAATTGAGCATGAATATTTGAGTAAATTGTATATTTGAGTTAGTAAGGCTATGGGTAGAATATATCTTCGAGAAATTTTGGATTTCGGGCACGTGAGCCTGAGGGTATTTTGGTCATTTCACTAAGAGGGGTTGGGAAATTATATAATTTGGAATGATTGCAAGTATTAGAGTATATTTTCATTGAGTTGTCGTTGTTTGGATAGTTTTGGGGCGTTGTGCGTCCGTTTGGAGTCATCGGAAGGGCTTGGAGGCCGGTTATCGAAATTTTGGAGCGAGGTAAGTCTCTTTTATAACTTTGTGAGAGGGAATTATCCCCCTAAGTGAATTAATTAACTACATGCTATTATCTTCGGGGGCTCGTACGCACGAGGTGATGGAAGTCCGTGCGTAGCTACTATTATGCCATGTCCGGGTAGTCTAGGACCCACTAACATACCTTATGTGTTATAATTGTGATCCTGCCTGTAATATTAAACTGCTAATATAATCGAAATCGTAATTGAATATCTAAAGAAGGATAGAGTTTATTTTCTTAATCATTTAGAAAGAGAATTGATTCCTCTGTGGATAATTGTATACCTGGTAGGGTTGTATTATGGAATATCATTAAACTTGGCAAATGAGTTTCAAAAAAAATATTTAAAAGCTATATTTCATGTTCCCATAAGAAGAATTTCACCACTTTCCTGAGAAAAACTGCTTTCTTGACAATTATATGGATTTATCATGTGGATATGTGTACATATGAGCACCTGAGTCGCAGGTATGATTCGCGAGCAGGCCAGCCTTATTATTTGTATGTATAACTGTGTCGCATGATCGATTCGCGAGCGGGGCAGATAGATTCATCTATGGTTTGAGCTGTTCGACCCTTCGTCAGTGCACAGTTTATTATTGTTGGTCCGCACCGTTCGACCCTCGGCATTGCTTGCGCATTATATTTGTTGCGTAGTTGCTATGATTTTTGCCTGATTACTGGCCTGAAATATTAAGTTGTCAATTGAAATGACAGAGAGTAAAGTTATTTAAAAAAAAAGATTTTTGGAAGAAGTTGTTCCTTCCCGTCGATTAATTGTTATTTTATTAAATCACCCATGTTGATTAATTGTTATTAATATGACGAAGATATAAAGTGTTAAACATGAACGGAGTTGAAAATATTTATTCCTGATTTTAATGAATTGTCTATGATAATCATGCTTAGTGTCACACTTAATATTCTAAATTGACCTTTAGTAAAGTGTCTAATTTGACCTCTCGTCACTACCTCTCTGAGGTTAGGTGGACGACTTACTGAGTACACGTTGTTTTTGTAATCATGCTACACTTGATGTGCATTTTATTGCACAGGTACTTCCATAGCAATGTGGAGGATTCGGAGACTTAAGCGAGCTGCATCATCCGGAGGCGATCCGCAGCTGACAGAGTCTCTCTCGTATTGTATTTATTTTCATTTTAAATTTCCTTGTCCAATTTGTATTTCGGACAGGCTTTGAAATGATTGTATAAATTCTTAGAAATTGCTCATGTACTTGTGACACCGGGTTCTGGGATGTGTTCGGATAATTTTGCTAAAGTTTAATATTTAAACTATTGTTTTACTTAACAGATTTTTATTTAGTTAATATGTGATAAGGTGCAAAGAAATGTTTTTCATAAATGTTTAAACCGGAAATTATTTCGATTAATAAATGATTGGATTGCCTGACAATGATGTCCGGCGCCATCACGACCTTATGGATTTTGGGTCGTGACATAAATGGACTAGCCCAATGGATTAAAAAAAAAATATTTAATCTATATATATATTGGGCTTATAATTAATCTGGTTATATTAGCCCAATAAATTTTGTTTGGACTTCAAGACCAGTTAAGGTGTAAATTTTTTTACGGATCTTAAGACAGTGCTTGAAGTCTTACCGAAGGAAATATACCTGGTGTCTTTACTGTTTTGGACCCAAAATGTGTCTTAAAGGTGTTAGTCGTATAACCACTTTTTGTTTAAACAAATAAATTGTTCATGGAACAAAATGATGCCTCATCGTTAAGTCGTAGTGTTAATTATGGCGCAAAAACTATCTTGTAACGACCTGACCGGTTGTTTTGAGATCTAGTGCGTCGTTAAGCAATTTGAAGTCATGAGCAGCTCCATTTCAGGTATTATGACTTGTAGGTGTGGTCGGAATTGAATTCCGGAAAGTTTAGAGTTGATTTGGAAAGAAAATTCTCATTTCAGAAGCCTTAAGTTGGAAGAATCAACTAAGATTGAAATTTTGAGGAAACGATCTCCGAATCAGGATTTGAAGGTTCCTGCAGGTTTGTATGATGATTTCGGACTTCGGCGTATGTCCGGATCGGGTTTTGGATAACCCGTGAGTGTTTCGGTACATATTGTGGAAGTTAGCACTTTAGAAGAATTTCACAAATTTGGGTTTGAAGTGCATTTCAGAGTTATTGATGTCCGCTTGGGATTCCGAGTCTGGGAATATCTTCGTGTGGTGATTCTGGAGTTGGGAGCGCGATCGGAAGTGAATTTGGATGTCCGTAAGTCATTTTGAAGTCATTTGACTAAAGCCGACCGGAAGTGAAAGTTTTGATATCGAGGTCGGAATGCGATTCCGGAAGTTGAGCAGGTCCGTAATGTCGAATATGATTAGTGTGCAAAATTTGGGGTCAATCGGACGTTATTTGATAGGTTTCGGCATCGGATGTAGAAGTTGGAAATTTCTAAGTTCATAAAGTTGGGATTTGGGTGCGATTCATGGTTTCGATGTTGTTTGATGTGATTTGAGGCCTCGAGCAAGTCCGCATTATATTTTGGAAAAGGTTGGTATAATTTGACGGGGTCCCTAGGGGCCTCGGGTGGATTCCGGGTGGTTAATGGATCAAGTTGAGAGTTTGAAGAAGGCTGGAATTTGTTGTCATCTGGTGTGACCGCACCTGCGAGGATTTGGCCGCAGGTGCGGAGCCGCAGGTGTGAAGGATTGATGGTCCGGCTGGGAGCGCAGGTGCGATGGTATTTCCGCACCTGCGAGGTCGCAGATGCGGGTTTTGGGGCACAGGTGCGAGGTTGGCATGAGTTGAGGAAAGCCACAGATGCGGAGGTTTGGTAGCACCTGTAGAATAGCAAGTGCGAGAGTTTGATCGCAGGTGCGAAAAATGGCCTGGGCATAATATTTTAAAACCAAGAATTGTTGGTCATTTCTTAATTTTTCTTTTGGTTTAGACGATCTTGGGAGGCTTCAAAGAGAGGATTTCTTCATGAAATGTCAAGGTAAGTAACTCCTTCATGTTTCTAAGTTAAATACAAGATTATATGCATGTATTAGACATGGAAATTAGTTGGAGAATTGGGATTTTTGAGGAAAGACCTAAAAATGGTAATTTGGATTTTTAGCCACGAAATTGAGCATGGAATATGGAGTAAATTGTATATTTGAACTAGTAAAGTTGTGGGTAGAATATATCTTCGAGAAATTTCGGATTCCGGGAACGTGTGCTCGAGGGCATTTTTGTCATTTCACTAAGCGGGGTTGGGAAGTTATATAATTTGGAATTGTTGCAAATATTAGAGTATATTTACATTGGTTTGCCGTTATTTGGATAGTGTTAGGGCGTTGTGCGTCCATTGGAATCGTCAGAAGGGCTTGGAAGCCGGTTATGGAATTTCGGAGTGAGGTAAGTCTCCTTTCTAACTTTGTGAGGGCGAATTGTCCCCTAGGTGAATTAATTAAGTATGTGCTATTATTTTCGGGGGCTACGTACGCACGAGGTGATGGGAATCCGTGCGTAGCTACTATTATGCCTTGTCCGGGTAGTCTAGGACCCACTAGCATGCCTTACATGTTGTACCTGTGATCCTTCATGTACTATTAAACTGTTCATATAATCGAAATCGTAATTGAATATCTAAAAGAAGACTAGAGTTCATTTTGTTAATCATCTAGAAAGGTAATTGATTCCTCCGTGGATAATTCCATACCTGGTAGGGTTATATTATGGAATATCATTAAACTTGACAAATGAGTTTCAAAACAAAGATTTAAAAACTATATTTCATGTTCCTTTAAGAAGGATTTTACCACTTTCCTGAGAAAAACTGCTTTCTTGATAAAAATACGGATTTATTATGTGGATATGTGTACATATGAGCACCTGAGTCGCAGGTATGATTAGCGAGCAGGCTAGACTTATTATTTGTATGCGTCGCATGATCGATTCGCGAGCGGGGCAGACAGATGCATATATGGTTCGATCCGTTCGACCCTTCGGTACTGCACAGTTTATTATTGTTGGTATGCGTCGTTCGACCCTCGGTATTGCTTGCGCATGATATTTACTGCGTAGTTGCTATGATTTTTGCCTG
>MDKI01184401.1:0-21634 GCA_005239505.1 Nicotiana paniculata | reverse complement strand
GAGAAAAGTGACACGAGCAGAATCGAAAGAAATCAAAAGAGCCATGCAAATACAAAGCCTAATGCAAAAAGCAAAAACCTTCCAACATATTCAGGTTGAAAGGCAAAATGTCAGTCACGAGAAAGAAATGTACATCTTTATACTCATTAAAAAAAACTGTTATCAAATAAAAACAGTTACGAATAAGAAAAATATTTCCCTCGTACTTATTAGAAAACTGTTACTAAACAGTTACGGGTAAAATTCCCAATCTTTATAAAAACTGTTACTAGTGAAAAACAGTTATTTCCTTGTATTAATTTCAAAAAACTGTTACCTATGAAAAACAGTTACGAAATACAAGAGTATACTAATTCTGTTAAACAAAAACAGTTGCAAGTGTGAGTTTTAGACGATAACCAAACACATGTAAAATGTCATGGAAGCTGCAAAAGTTGAGATAGCCAAAGGAATAGAAGACACTTCTTTTCTCAAAGAAGCAAGAAAGACAGCAGACAAAGGGACATCATCAGGAGAGAGATCAATACCACCGTGAATAGGGGAATGTGGAACATCATCAAAGACAGGGGGCTCGAGCGCAGACACGGAAGGCAAGGTTGAGGTAGCAGGCTCGTCATCTAAAACCATTCGCCTTCTCCGTGGCCTGTGCACTAAAGCATCCTCTTCCTCTTCCTCCATAGAACGAGATTCACTAATCTTCCTCTTCGAGGAAGATGAACCAACGATAATTTCCTGGGCTTGAGCCAAGGACATCTTCGGGATAGAGGAAGCAGACACCCCACGAGCAGAGAATCCTATTAAAAAGTGAAAAAAGTTAAACGACACAAGGAAAAAAGACTCGAGTAAGGAAAGAAGCAAGAACAAAATCTTCACTTACTGTGGGTCTTTACTTGCCAACCGTACCTCCCAGCGAGGTACTTCCAAGATCTTTCTTCAGAAGGAGCAACAGATAACAGTTTTTCTATCCAATCACGAATACCAGAGACATTCTCGACAGTATTCATGATTGCTGAAAGGAGAAAAATAAACAGACACGGTGTTAAATAAAACACCTCAAGTCAAAAAAAGAAAAAGTAAATGTGAGCTAAAGCATACTCACGTGCACGATTCCACTTCTCAGGGAAGGGAAGATTTTCTTCACCCACTAAACCAGCAGTGGGAACAACAACATAACGAAGGTACCAACCCCTATCCTTATTGTCTCCAGGGGTTACCAACACTCTTTTTCTTCTAGCAGTCAGAGTAAAAACCCCTTCACGAAATAAGGTATGAGAGTAGAGGTGAATAAAATGGTTGAAGGTAAAAGGAACCGAGGCTAAAGAAGCCAAACTCCTAAGGCATGTGACAACTCGCCACACAAGCGGGCCAACTTGTCCTAAGCATATATTGAAAAAACGGAAAAACTCAATTATAACTGGGTCAATGGGGGGTCTATACCCTAAAGTGAAGGGATTTTATAAACAAAAGAATATCCCATCTTGTAAGACGTTATTCTTTGATTACTATTCGGAATAAAGACAGGAAAGTCAGATTTCCATGAGCACTCCCTTCGAACAAGGGAAATCTGACCCTCAGTTATAAGGGTTGGGTATCTTTCTACAGTATCAATAGAAGAAGACTGATCTACAAGAACTTGACTATCCCTAGCGAAAACAAACTCAGTAAGGACAATTCATCGACTCCAGGTTCACGAAGGCGTTCGCCTATACCTCTAGACGAAGACCGAAAAACCCTAAATCTCGGAATAACTGGAGATCTAGTGGAAGAAGAAGGGATTATTTGAGAAGAAGAAGAGCCCCTCGAAGGAGTGGATCCTAGACTTCTAAGTCTACCACCCCTCCGACTCCTATTCGGGGCAGAAGATGGCGCTAAGCTTTCAATATCTATTACTCTTTGAGGTTGGTTTGAAGAATACATGTTTACAAAGGCAAAGAAGAAAGTTTTTTTTTTTTACAGAAAACAGAAGTAGAAAAGTGTTTCGTGGAAGCAAAGAAAAGAAAACATGTATTTATACTTGAAGACAACCGTCAAACATGATAAAAAATGAAACTAATAATGAAAAGTCATAATTGAAGATGTCACTTCAGGACTGGCACAGCCGCAAAAAGCCGTAAAAGGTGCTGAATAAAGGCAGAACCAATCCGAAAAGGACACGTGGTATGAGCATTAAATGGAAGTGACAAACGACGCCTATGGTGCATATAAGGATACAATGATTCAAGGAAAAGCGGAGGCAAAATATTTCCGCCATAAATGAATATCCACTTAACAAATATTAATCGTTAAATATATGGTAAGTGGGGGGACTACCTGTATTGATAAAAAAGAGTTTCACACGTAAGCCAGCTTTTGACAACTCAGCTAGTCATGTGGACACGGAAAAATACGATAGCTGGAAATAACTCTTTGAAGAGGTACGGTACAAAGAGACACGGTTCAGTAAACCTACGAACTTATCAGCCACGGGAAGTCCAATTTGATCAAAACAGGAGAGAGGCACGGTCAGAATGAATCTAGACAAAGCTACGGGCAGATTCACGAACCCACAATTGATTACTCGAACGTTATGTAACTGAACCCCTATTTACCTTATCCTTTGTAACACCTCATTAATTTCCTAATTATTCATTAATGAGTAACCATAGCAGCAGTCGTACGTTATAAGAATCTCCTATATAAGGGAGGGAAATACAGCTTGTATAGGCATCTGATTCTCGAAATACAATCAACTTCGATCTTTTATTTCTGTAATATTGTCTATTATTCATTTTTTCATTATATCGATTATCAGTAACCCGTATTCATCTTAAAAATAAGCTTTAAATGGTCTAATTCTTTGGTTAAACATACTTGGCAATAAACTAATATCTATATTTTTTGCCTTCTTGTAGTCATGCTTGCATATTGTGTAATTAGTAAATAATAATAACTATATTTTACTAAGATTTCTTAAACTTAAAACAACCTAAGCTAATATTACCATTTTTGGAGAGCTACCGCCTTTTCAAACTTTGGATTTATCATTATACTACTAACGTATGTGGTAGATATTGAAAAATTTCCTTCACAAATAAAATATAGGTTAAATATAATAAAAAAGTTCACAATTTACAAAAAATACCAAAGTTCTTGATATATTACCTATGTATAATGTTTTCCTAACATCACATGCCGCAATAACAGGTTTTTCATCAATCAATTTTTGTAGCACTTGACCGTCTATCTCTGAGAAATCATCATAAGGTTACAGTCTTTCTATCAACCTTGAAATTTATAATTAAATATATTAAACCATTAACATCTTAATTACGAAGAAACATTTAACATATTGAACTAAATCTACCAACTTACATCTCGTCGATAAACACTATCTCCCTTTTTTTCTTTTAACCTTTTCCCACGGAGGGTTTAACATCCACTAAAATTCCAACTATATCTAGAAAGAATATCAAAACAATTATA
Organism: Nicotiana paniculata; assembly: GCA_005239505.1. Taxonomy (NCBI): domain Eukaryota; kingdom Viridiplantae; phylum Streptophyta; class Magnoliopsida; order Solanales; family Solanaceae; genus Nicotiana; species Nicotiana paniculata. The sequence continues at coordinate 18,172 of MDKI01184401.1, read as the reverse complement.
TGAACATTACCCAAAATTTAATAAGGTAAATAGAAGTAAAATATTGTTTGTATATTTAGTGAAAGATTACGAGATGAAATCTAAACAACTTACCAAAAACTGTTCCATTGGTGCACTTTGATGTCTCATCGAATGAAATAAAATTATTTGAAAAACCAATGGTCGAAAAGTGACTATTGCTTTCTTCAACTAAAGTATTTTCCTTAAATACAATCTCAACCTCCTTGTGCACTAATTGAAAGTTAGGATTAGCACTATTGATGCGTCCGTTTATGATATAACATATCTTGTTTTGTTGTAAATAATTTTTCCACAACTCAATAAAACCATTGAAAAGTGTAGCGTGAATTTTTGTTCCTAGTAAAAAGTTTCATCTGTAAGTTAATCTGATGGCTAAAACCATAATATGAAAATACGTGAAATAAAATACTGATATAAAATATCAATTACCTCTTCGTCAACTAATATCACAATTTTTCGGGTGCCTTGATTTGTTTTATTGTTGAACTCTTTTACTATTCCACTCCCAAACACTAACACTCGTATTACCCAACATGAATCAGATACTCTTATACTATTAATTGGGACACAATGATCTAACAATTCCTTTTCACTGGACATTGCAGGTGTACCTAAAATAATTTTTTGGGTGCCTTGATTTGTTTTATTGTTGAACTCTTTTACTATTCCACTCCCAAACACTAATACTCGTATTACCAAACATGAATTAGATACTCTTAGACTATTAATTGGGACACATTGGTCTAACAATTCCTTTTCACTGGCCATTGCAAGTGTACCTAAAATAAAGCATGCATAAGAGTTTTATAAGTTATCAAAGTGAATAATTCAATAATTGATTATTTTTATAATATAAGGAAGCTTGTTTACCTGAATGGATGTAATTGTTGAATCTGAGTGATTCAAGCATGGCAATTGCAATAACGCAAATCATGTAATATTAATATAACACAGAATTAAAGCAGATAGTCTAAGTTTCAATTCTTTTTAAAACAGGCAACTTGAGCTGGCATAGCAATTATAAGTATTATTAATATACAATAAAGGAAAAAATAATACTAATATTTAAGTGATAAGACTTAGATTGAATGTCTAACTGATTAGTTGTGATGAATTGCAATTGTTCAATAACCTGTATTAAATTTGTAAATTACGTGAGACGTGAAATTAGCCAAGTCCAAAACACGAAACAAAAACTATATAATAAAATTTTTGTTGATGCAAAAATAAAAATAAATTGTTGATGCAACACTAAAAACTGCTGCATGCAAACGTGCTTGCAAAATACGAAGTAGCAAAAGACCTGAAATCGTGATGTTGGAATAGAGCGAACTTTGACGATTACATTGTGACATGTAGCTTCTTTTATAGAAGTATTATGGTACACAATTTGACACATGAAAGAAATTATACAAAGTAAATTTGTGTGTAGGTTAAAGAGACAAGAAAAAATTACCAAATAATAAAAAGGGAAAATTGCCAGTTATGTCCATTTATAAGTAGCTTATTACATAAATTGGCCAATTCATAAAATATTACTAATATTAGCCAATTAGCTATTTGTAGCAAAAAAATGTCAAATTTTTGTTTTCTTTTGAGTGGGTGTTATTAGAATAGATTGGGTACATCTTATGGAGCTTGAATCTCATTTTTTTAATAATTTGGTGAAGTTTTAAGGTGGTTTGAATTGAAAATTCGAAGTAAAAACTGAACATGAAAAAAAATGATGTGTGTATCACATTGTGTATCATTTGTGTATCACATATGTATCATATTTGTATCAATTGTGTATCACATGTATATCCATGTATATCTGTGTGTGAGATACATGCGTGATACATGTTTGATACATGTGTCGCAGAAGCATTTTTTTGAACTTGATTTATTACGAATTTTGATACAAAATCAGTCCAAATCACCTCCAATCTTCCTCAAATTTTGTATATTGACTTATCTATATGTTTTCAATGAATTTCAACTATACCCATTGAAAATGTTTCTTTTTGCTTAGATTTTTGGAATATTGTATATTTTATATATTTCATCACCTTATTTGCAACCTCATCCATGAAATTTTCTTTCCGTCTTGCATCTAATGTTGCTAATCACGCTTAAAAATATGGAAGGAGATTTTTACATGTGATTCTTTGAGAGAAAGAACCTTATTTATTTGGTTTTTTAATTTTTATATGTACTTGGCTAGTTTTGGTAAGTTTATGACTAATGACTAGAGGTTGGCAAATTGAGACTTATTTGTGTAAGTTTCCCTAATAAAAACACTTTCCATTTTACCCGGTATGGAACTTTTTTGGTTGTAATTGAATATCCGGTATGTAATTTATGCTTTTTGGTTCAATAATGCGAATAAATCCAACCTAAAACTAACATATTGTATGGTCCCATTAATATCATAATAATACCTCCAAGTCAAATTCTTTAATAGACTTCCCTTGTGCAACAATAGAAATTTTTTATTACCAAATAATTAAGGCAACATAATAACTCATTTAATACTCCAAAGAGCAATGGGAATCTGTTATTTAATGAGAGTGAAAGTTTAGGAAATTTTTTTTGTTAAGTTTCCTTGGGTAAGAAACGTGAGAAAATTAAATTTTTATTACCAAATAATTAAGGCAACATAATAACTCATTTAATACTCCAAAGAGTAAAGGGAATCTGTTACTTAATCAATGAGAGTGAAAATTTAGGAATTTATTTTGTTAAGTTTCCTTGGGTAAGAAACGTGAGAAAATTTTACCAATTAATTAAGGCAAATTTTAATAATAAATAATTGAAATTCTTTTTACCAAAAAATCCGAAAAACTAAATATATTAAGTGAATATTTTTAAATATTTATGAAATGCTTAAATTACTATATTGTCCTGTGGAAATTTTATTTATGTTTTAAAGGGTAAAAAGGACGAACGATATTTCGCTAATAATCTTCGTGCTTTTAATATAAATATATATAGAATATAGATATAGATTAGAATTGCGGGAAACACGAGCTTGACCCAACGGCCTAATTGACCCTACGATAATGACATTTGTAGTAGTATTATTTAAGTTGAGAATGACAAAAGAATAATAACAAAGGTTTAACTTTTTCCTCAAAATTAAGATCAGGTCTAAGGTTTAATCTCTAACAATGCAATAATAAAAATTATGTCACACTTGAAGTGATTTACTTATTTTATAAAATAAATAAATAAAAAATTCTTGATTTGTATTGAAGCAGGTATAGTAATAACCATCGAAGCATAAAAAAGTACTTTTCTAAAATATATTTTTTACTCTCTAACCAAATACTAAAAAATATTTTTCGAAAATAATTTTTCTCTCACCAATCAAACAAAGAAAAATAAGTGATAAAATCACACATATTCCATTATAAATATATTCCTTCGTACCAAAGACACCCAACAAGCATGGAGTATTTCTTTTCTAGGTTATCCATCGTCCAGTGTCACGACAACGTGCAAAGGTAGATGCAGTGTACTATATACTACTACTATTAGGGTGAGTATCGATCTGTTCGGTTTAGTTTTGAATGTTACTCAGTTTCGAATCCATTTGGAATAACTACACGGCGATGCAGGTTGAAACTTTTTTTGTTCTTTTGGAGGAATCTTAATCAAAGTTTCAAAAAAGAAAAAAACAAATAGAGAGTTTGAATTTTCTTTTACAAACTTATGTGTTGAATTAATAATTTTTATGAAGTTAATTCCTTGAATATTAGTTTTCATTCTTTGAAGTTCCCCTTTAATGATGTTTTTTACTACTATCAAATAAAAGATATTTTCATGCATACAGTTAGTTGAATTCAATCCAATTTAAATTAGTACATTATATTATTATATCCACTGGTTTATAAAAAATGAAATATTGTTCGGTAAAGTTGACTTTCTTGAGGCTGGTCATTAAAGCAAAACAATAAAAACAAGATTTGACTGACAGATTCATTATTAAATTTTTATTTGCAACTTTAAAAAAAAAAACTCAATCATCTAATTATACAACAGTGAATTAATTGAGATTTGGAGGAACAAGAAGAAGAAAATAAGAGTAAAATTGCATGATTGAATTGACGTACTCACCTACCCTCCTGAAAAGTGGGGGTTATTTATCTACGTGGCTATATATAATTAGTTATAATTTTTGTCTTTCATTTGCTGATCTGTTTGGCCCCATTTGATTCTGCAAAAGGGTACTTGCGAGCCCCCTGAAATCATATAGGAGTAATTAAAAGGCCCTGTCCTTTTCTTGTTCATTTTTCTATTCCTAATAAATATTTTATGTTTTGATTCATTTTGTTTAATCCTTTATTTTATGTTGTCATTCAGCTATTTAATTATTCATATAGGAAAGTTTTGATTTTTATGTCAGGAATATATATATATATATATATATATATATATATATTGATTGATGAGAAGCAAAAATGGTGGTTTCTTGAATTTCTTATCAAGATAAGTTGTTCCCTTTAGAGGTTAAAGATTCAATCTTTTTTGCTGTTGAGGTTATTTGGGGTTTCCTTATTTGGCTTTCTTTCCAATTGGGTTTTTTGAATTTTCTATGGGGGATTTTTTGAATTGATTTTAGTACCATATCAAGAATTGGATTCTGTGAAGTGTGTATTTTATTCAGAGGGAAGTTCAAAGGAAATCTATTTAATGCCAGTTGATTGGAAGCTATTGGCAGCCAGCCATTTTTGATATGTATTGATTTGGAGAATGCTGATAAATGAATCATGAGTAGTAAGGCTAAGGCATTGATAATAGTTCTATAATTAGTGAATAGTTTGTTGATTCTTTTATGTTGGGCACTTGACAGGGGCTCTATGCTGTTTTTTTGTTGTTGCAGCAATTGGATATGAGTTTTGTTACTGAATGAGGTTATATCAATGAGAGGCAAAGACCTCTCTAATGTTGTCAATGGATGCCTCGAATAGGACATTCTCTGATCTGTTAAAGTTACTGAAATCGTGGATTCCTTGGCGACATGAGCCTGATAATGTATCGAGGGATTTTTGGATGCCCGATCATAGCTGTAGGGTATGTTATGATTGTGATTCCCAGTTCACATTGTTTAACCGTAGGCATCATTGTCGCCTTTGTGGGCGAGTATTCTGTGGCAAGTGCACATCTAATTGGGTTCCTGCACCATCAAGTGAGCCAAGGCCACTACAAGATGAGTGGGAAAAGATCAGAGTTTGCAATTACTGTTTCAAGCAATGGGAGCAAGGTTTAGCTGCTAGTGTTAGAACTCAGATTGCTAACCTGCATACGAGTACTTCTTCGCCTTCTGCAACCAGTTTTATCAGCTTCAAGTCTACTGGAACTGGTGAGAGCAGTAGCATTACCGTTACTTCAGTGCCACACTCTTCGGTACTTAGTCCATGCAAATCAGCCGTAACAGAATCTACTCTAGAGACGCAAAATGTTGCAACATCGAGAGGGAGCTTTGATCCTGCTAGTAAAGGGGTTTTGGACCCTTCCCTAAACCAATATGCATTTTGCACAACAAGGTTCGTCTTACATCTTCTATTATCAGTCAATTTGAACCAATTAACTAAAAAGAAATCAAACCAACTATTATTTTGACGTTGAATTGTTGTTTGGCAAGTTGCATCATTTATGAGTTTCTTTGTTGTCCAATGCGAAAGGGTAGATTGCCTTAAAACACTAGGGGCATCTCTTACTAAGTAGTGAAGAGAACACTTTTTTGCCCCTAGTTTCGATAGCATAGGAACATCCTAACTCTGTGGTATACCTCTCTATTATGCTATTGTATGTTTGAATTCTCTCAAGGATTTGTGTGAAATCAACCACATAAGCACATGTGTTCTAAGGCCGTAGCTCGCTACTCAGGTTCTGCACTAGATGTCGCAACCACATCTTGCTTCTTATTTTTTCATGAAATCAAGTTCTTGCCAACCAAAGTAGCAACAGATTAGAAAGTAAAACTCTTTGGAAGCTCTTACACAACCCATGTTGGACAACTATTAATTCAGCACCTTCTTGCACATGTAATCCAATTTTGGGATCACGAACGTTAAACTAAAACTTACAAGTGATGGAATGGGATTAGAAAGGGTAATCTACAATGTGAAAAGAGAGACAAGGGGAGAGAACAATTGTTTTCTTGATGATTAAACTCAATATAAAGGAGCTCATTTATAAGAGTTGTTAAGCTACTCTAATAAGTATGTTAACTTATTTAAAAGGAATATACTTAATGCAAAATAAACTCCTAATTAAGACGCTATATTCTACTCTATCCTACGATTTTCTACAATGAATCTGAAGATATTCTTGACAACAATGTATCTGGACATATTTTTACCAATTTGAATACCCTTCTATAACGAAATGTGCAGTTTGTCCCGATAAGTGAAAAATCCCTTTCCTTCTCTTAAGTAGTTCAGAAGAAGGTAAAAAAAATGATACTAGAAGCAATTCGGCAAAGCACTAATAACTGAAGTTTGCTGCCTGGTAGGCCACACCTTGATTATTTGTCCTGAGCAAACCAATTGTTCTGTGAGTTGCGTTGCATTTTTTGTTACCTGTTTTTCCAACTACTCATGTCCACAAACATGTTTCAGTATCAGTTGACTGTTTGTTGATATATTGTGGAATCAGGAGTGATGATGAAGAAGACGAATATGGTGTTTACCAGTTAGATTCCCAGGGGCATTTTCCTCAGGTTAATGGCTACTATGGCCACGTTCAGTATGACGAGATCAAAAAGGACTATGGATCTCATAAAGTACACGCTGACGGAGAAGCTATGGATGAAAAAAATGTGAGCAGCTCTTCCTTACACAATAGTTTTGATTCCCAGGCTTCCGAAGAAGTCCAACAGATTGTAAAACAGGACATCTCTGATGAATGTGAAGTGCCTTCATCCCTAAATGTTGCAGAAGATGCTAATCTGGAACCTGTGGATTTTGAGAACAATGGAGTTTTGTGGCTTCCACCTGAACCAGAAGACAAAGAAGATGAAAGGGAAGCACTTCTATATGACGATGATGAGGACGGGGATGCTGCAGGAGAGTGGGGATGTTTACGGTCATCAAGCAGCTTTGGAAGTGGTGAATTTAGAAGTAGGGATAGGTCAAATGAGGAGCAGAAAAAGGCTGTGAAAAACGTGGTTGATGGCCACTTCAGGGCTTTAGTATCACAGCTTATGGAGGTTGAAAAACTTGCCATCGATGAGGAAGACGGAAAAGAGAGTTGGCTGGAGATTATTACATCCCTGTCATGGGAAGCTGCCACACTTCTGAAACCAGACACTAGCAAGGGCGGAGGGATGGACCCTGGGGGATATGTAAAGGTGAAATATGTAGCATCTGGGCATCGTAGTGACAGGTAAGCAAAATAAAAAAAATTCATTTTTTTACACAATGCTGTTCAGCTGGTGTTGGATCCTTGCCTCCTATGTAACTAGTTAGGATAAGCAGCAACAGAAAACTTTTGAAATAGGAGAAACAGGAGCTTTCTTTAGGGTTCATGTTCCGCGCACAGGCTCTCTCTCTCTCTCTCTCTCAGACACACACACACACTACTTCCTTTTGTCTGCTGTGATTTCTGAAGGAACTTCAATTTACTAGAGTCTTTCATTGATACAATTCTATTTGATACTTGGGAACTTCCCCAGAAACTTGTAATTTCTTGCCTTGAGAAATATTTGGTTAAAGTGGTTTTCGCAAAGTACGAAACAATGAAGATATTGACATTGTGCTTTTCACTCTATGATTTGTAAACTAGATATAATTGTGCTAGGTAACAACTTACTACATACATTTGGCAGCTTTCTTTTGCTTGCGAGTGTGTCCTTGGTCAATAATAGTAATCATCTTTGTTCTTGTTGTGCACTCTCTACCATTTTTACCTCTTTGGATGTTGCATACATTCCCAACTTGCTTGGGTTTGAGGCGTAGTAGTAGCTGTTGTCGTGATGTTGCATACATCCTAAAAAATATTCCTTTAATATGAAACTTTCCCCCCATAAATAGTGCGGTGGTGAAAGGAGTTGTCTGCAAGAAAAACGTAGCTCATCGACGAATGACATCCAAAATAGAGAAGCCTCGCATATTAATCCTTGGAGGGGCTCTTGAGTACCAGCGTGTCTCCAACCACTTATCAAGTTTTGATACTTTGTTGCAGCAGGTTTTGATGAATAACCCTGTCTTCCCATATTTGGAGCAGATAGTGTATAGCCCTTGTGCTTATAGATGTGTGTTGCTATTCAGGAAATGGATCATCTCAAGATGGCTGTTGCCAAAATTGATGCACACCAACCAGATGTTCTTCTGGTGGAAAAATCTGTTTCTCGCTATGCACAAGAGTACCTCCTGGCAAAGGACATATCACTTGTCTTAAATATCAAGAGGACACTTTTGCAGCGTATAGCCCGGTGCACGGGTAGTCAAATAGTACCTTCAATAGATCATCTCTCCTCTCAAAAATTGGGATACTGTGACATGTTCCATGTTGAGAAGTTTTTCGAAGAGCATGGTACAGCCGGGCAGAGTGGAAAGAAGCTGGTCAAGACTCTAATGTACTTTGAAGGCTGTCCAAAGCCACTGGGATGCACTGTAAGTCTATCGTCAATTACTAGAACTATAATGAGAAAATTATTGGTGGTTTTCAGTCTCTTAACATGGTCAAATTACTTCTATGACATCAAATGTGTACACATTACATTTTGTCATATATAGACTTTTAAATACTTTTTGGCTCTCTTGATATTTGTTGTCTCAGGTATTACTCCGTGGCGCAAATGGGGATGAGTTGAAGAAAGTAAAGCGTGTCTTTCAATATTCAATTTTTGCAGCTTATCATTTGGGTCTGGAAACTTCTTTTCTTGCTGATGAGGGAGCATCTCTACCTGAACTGCCTCTGAATTCTCCAATAACTGTAGCACTTCCGGATAAATCATCAACTATTGACCGGTCAATCTCAACAATACCTGGTTTTACCTTTCCTTCCACTGAAAAAACTCAATCACCACTATGTGGTGATGCACCACAGAGATCAGGTAGCATTCCCACAACAGACCTGGTCAAGGCTGCAAGCCTTTGTGCTCAGCCAATGGGTATGACAGAGATCCCAACTGCAGCACGCACTGAGACTTCCTTCTGTGGGCCCTCCGCAACTGGTGCATCTGTGGACAGAGGTATCGTGGATATGATAGAGTATTCCAGATTAACGCCTTCGGAGAATGCAGAACAAGGTTGTTTTTCACAGAATGTTCAAAATTGCATTGCTGTGAACCAAAGTGGCTCAAATCCAATGGTTTTGCAACTAGACGGAAAACATGTTCACGATGAACCAGCTTCTTCTAAGGAAGAGTTTCCTCCATCCCCATCTGACCATCAAAGCATTTTAGTTTCCTTATCATCCCGATGTGTTTGGAAAGGAACTGTCTGTGAAAGGTCCCATCTCTTTCGGATCAAATACTATGGGAACTTTGATAAGCCATTGGGTCGATATCTACGAGACAATTTGTTTGATCAAGTAAATCTCTCCTCTTCGCTTTCCATCTATGCCCGAAACATTAAGAATATAATTACGAGTCTGAAAATATCTGTTGCCGTTTCTTTCGCAGAGTTACAGATGTCGTTCATGTGAGATGCCTTCAGAAGCACATGTGCAGTGTTATACTCATCGACAAGGCACTCTAACTATTTCTGTTAAGAAGCTGCCAGAGTTTCTTTTGCCTGGTGAAAGAGAAGGAAAAATTTGGATGTGGCACAGGTGTCTCAGATGTCCACGGGTTAAGGGCTTTCCTCAAGCAACTCAAAGAATAGTGATGTCCGATGCTGCTTGGGGCTTATCCTTTGGGAAGTTCCTCGAACTTAGTTTTTCAAACCATGCAGCTGCTAGCAGGGTAGCTAGCTGCGGGCATTCTTTACATAGAGATTGTCTTCGGTTTTATGGGTATGCTCTCATTGTTATAAATGCAAGAGAACTTCAAACATTTCTTCTCTTGGTGTCATGCATAATATTTAAAGATGTTGGCATGATTAGCTGGTGTCATGTTCTGCTCAAATAACAGTACCTCTCTCCCTTGGATTTCTTGATTGAATTTATTGCTCGCTTCTTTGTCATGTTGGTATAGGCTAGTGCTAGCTTGCAATTTATTTTGTCAATGCATGAAAATAATCTACATAGAATGGCGTCTGTGTTTAAAACTATGGTTCCCCTTTTATTTTCAAGTGTCCGTAGCAATGTTCTATCCATCTATTTTGGCTATTACTTTTGAGTATCTTTTTGCAATGTTAGTAAATTTGTGACACATGCAGTTTCGGAAAAATGGTTGCTTGCTTTCGCTATGCGTCAATTGATGTTCACTCAGTGTGCCTTCCTCCTGCAAAGCTGGATTTCAACTATGAGAAAAATCAGGACTGGATACAACAAGAAGTGAACGAGGTGTGAAGAATGTGATTTGGACTTTTGAGTGTGGTATAAAGTCGCATCTGATCTCACCATGTACTTGTTTTCATGGAACAATTTAAGCAGGTTGTTAGTCGAGCTGAACGTTTGTTTTCTGAGGTTCTGAATGCAATCCGTCTTTTGGTGGAGAAAAGATCTGTTGGTCAATTTAACAGCAGCGTTAAAGCACCTGAAGCAAGAGGTCAGATTGCTGTTTTGGAAGGGATGCTGCAGAAGGAGAAAGAAGAATTTGAAGTAAAGTCTTCACTTCTGAATATTAATTATCTTTAGCTTCTGCAAAGTCGTCAGAAGTAAACTGCATGACATGGTCCTGGTTATATTACAAAGCACTTTCTCTCCTTCCCTCCACACCTCTGATTGTGTTTGTTTGTTGGGTGTTGGTGGAAGTAATAATTAAGTATGAGTTCCCGTTTGTTCTCTTTCACTCTAGTTATCTGCAACCCATGTACAAATATGTCTCTTTGTGATTCAGTAGTTCTGCTTTTATCACCTTGCGCTCGGGAGACAGAAAATGCTTGAATTGTCTTCAGCTGCCCATGTTGCAGATTCTATTAACGTTTGCTTTGATGCATCAGAACTTAACTTGCTTGCCGTCATTATCAACCTTTTTCATTGATGCTTAACTTTCATGTGTATCATGATACTTAACTTTCATGTGTATCATGATTCTAACATCATGTAAACTAATTGACTGGAATTCTTAATTGTCTGACTTATGTTAGAGATTTAAAGCAATGATTTTGTAAAACAATTGTTAATTTGCTCTTTGTGGGGTTTCCTGGGTATTCTGTATTAGCAGGAATCTCTCCAGAAAATTCTGACCAAGGAGGCGAAAAAGGTGCAGCCAGTGGTTGATATTTTTGAGATTAATCGGTTGCGAAGACAACTCATTTTCCAGTCTTATATGTGGGATCACCGACTTGTATATGCAGCCAGTTTAGAATGCGAGGTTCATTGTTCTACAGGAGAGAAACCCCTGGTCGGTAATGATAAGTACACTGATCCAGATAGGACCAGTGATTATTTGAATGTCTCTGGTTCTGTTTCTGCGACTAGAGTACTTGATGCAAAATCTAATGATGGAGTAAGTTTTGGCCAAAAGAATCATGTGGATGCAGATCATCAAGGATCTGAGGTTCTCTTTGATTCTAGTTGTGCAATTGAAAAACCATCAGATCTTCCTGTTGGAACAGAAAGCTTCTATGGATTGAACTCTGCGGAATCCAATATAGAGGGTTCCAGAGCCCTTTCTGACGGTCAGTCCCCGATCATGGATAATTTGTCAGATACTCTTGAGGCAGCTTGGACTGGTGAAACTACTTCCGCTGTCGGAGTGCTGAAGGATGGTACTTGCAGATCTTCCGAACTACTTATTGCAGATTCTTCAACAACTAGATTAGCAGAAAAAGTGGACGTTGAAGACCCTGGTGAGGAACATGGCGGAACTAAGGCGTCCGGATTTCCTCCTTCTTTATCCTCTAAAGGCTCTGAAAATGTGGAAGACACCGGGGGATGGTTAGGTATGTCTTTTATTAGCTTCTACCGGTCACTGAACAAGAACTTCTTACCAAGTGCTCAGAAGTTGGATACGCTTGGCGAGTACAGCCCTGTCTACATTTCATCATTTAGGGAGTCAGAGGCCCAAGGCAGAGCCAGGTTGCTCCTACCTGTTGGGGTTAATGACACCATTATACCAGTGTACGATGATGAGCCCACTAGTATTATATCTTACGCACTAGTTTCACAGGATTATATTGCACAACTAGCTGATGAGCTAGAGAAATCAAAGGATTCTAGTTTGGACTCTAACCTTCCGCTGCAGTCCCTAGAATCTGGAAGTCTGCAGTCCCTTCAATCTATGGATGAAATGGTATTAGAATCCTACAGAAGTCTAGGATCTGCTGATGAGAGTATCTTGTCCTCGTCCAGTAGTCATAGCTCTTCGGTTTTGGATCCACTCTCATACACAAAAGCAATGCATGCGAGAGTCTCCTTTTCGGATGATGGACCACTTGGGAAAGTGAAGTACACAGTGACTTGTTATTATGCGAAGCGCTTTGAAGCTTTGAGGAGGATATGTTGCCCATCTGAGATGGATTTTATAAGATCTCTTAGTCGCTGTAAGAAGTGGGGAGCCCAAGGAGGAAAGAGCAATGTTTTCTTTGCTAAAACCTTGGATGATCGATTCATTATCAAGCAAGTGACCAAGACAGAGCTAGAATCATTTATAAAGTTTGCTCCTGCATATTTTAAATATCTTTCTGAATCTGTAAGCTCAAGGAGTCCTACTTGCCTGGCAAAAATTCTGGGGATCTATCAGGTATTTTAAATACTGTTGATTACATTTGTTGTGAATCTAGTAGTTCTTAAGGGGAAAATATGAGTCTTGCATTTGGAAGGCGCGCTTTATATAATTTTTTCCTGGTTTTATGGTTTGACTTGACATATTTGAGCCACTACTTGGATTCTGAATTACTATTTACTTTCACCTGAAGTTTTCAATAGGATTGATCTGGTAAAGCACAATGCATTTTCACTGGTGTCTTTGGGCATGTGAGATACCTTTATTTTTGGCTCTGTGCCTTTAGAAAGGAGTATGATGGTCTGTATGAATACATAGTCATCTTTATTGTCGGCCAAGTCTTTCGAGTTATAGTTATGGTTCAATAGCCTTGCGGTGGATTGACCTCAAAACATGGGGTGCATATTTATCTTCTATGAAGACTAAGTTTGATGTGTAATTAGCATCTAAAGTTATAAGTTTCTTGATTATTCCTCACTTCATATTCTCGGGAATTTTCATAAGACAAATATCATCAACTATGATTATAAGTATCTGGTCGTTTTGCATAATTATGTCTATTGTTTATGTGAAGGTGACATCTAAGCATCTTAAAGGAGGGAAGGAATCTAAAATGGATGTGCTAGTTATGGAGAACCTCCTATTTGGGAGGAATCTGACCCGGCTTTATGACCTTAAAGGATCTTCCAGGTCTCGTTACAATCCCGACTCAAGTGGAAGCAATAAGGTCTTGCTGGATCAGAACTTGATCGAGTCAATGCCAACTTCGCCTATTTTTGTTGGAAACAAAGCCAAGAGACTTTTGGAACGAGCTGTCTGGAATGACACTGCTTTTCTTGCAGTAAGTAAACAAATCTGTTCATTTCAATGAATTTAGTCACTCTTCTACACTCCATAATATGAACTCAGATGTCTTTCATAACACAATCTTTCATTTTCCTCTTACCTAACAAGCTATTATATATGTTGCCTAATACTATAAACATGTGAGTATAATTTAACAGAGTTCTTTTTGGTTTTGGACTAATTTAGTAGTTATTCTTGCAGTCAGTTGATGTGATGGATTACTCACTATTAGTCGGGGTTGACGAAGAGAAGCATGAACTTGTTCTTGGGATTATTGACTTCATGAGGCAGTATACATGGGACAAACACCTAGAGACATGGGTTAAGGCCTCCGGCATCCTTGGTGGACCCAAGAACGTATCTCCGACAGTCATTTCACCTAAGCAATACAAAAAGAGGTTCCGGAAGGCAATGACCACCTATTTTCTTATGGTTCCAGATCACTGGTCACCTCATACAATTACTCCCAACAGGTCGCAGAATGATTTACAGAACATGCAAAGTGGAAAATCTGCTGAATGATTTGTATATCTTGCTTGTATATCCTAAGGTCATATTATATTTCTCCCCATTTTTTCATTCCTTTTGATATATGCAGTTCCGGGGGTATTCTCCTTAATGAAGGAACACATGATTACTTGTTAGAAGACGTCGATGGATGGTTATAGATTTATAGTTCTAGTGGCAGGTTTCTCCTGCATAGAAACTTAGGTTTACCTTAAAGGTAATTCTTTTGTAGATCTTTTCTTTTTTATTATGATTGTTTCCTTGTGTAGAAACCAAGTTGACATGAGTTACAAATGATCAACAGCAATTTTTGGTCAAAGCGTGATCTTGTTAAGTTTATGCTGCTGAAGTCTGTACATGATTTTGCTATTAAATTTTGACAGATATTTTCCCCCCTCTTTTCCTGCTGATAGGATTGGTGTGTATGATCATTGTATTCCTTTTGATTTGTGTACAAGCGGGGAAAATAAGGAAATAGAGGTAACTGGAATAAGTTTCTGATATTGTGTTACTGTCGAAATCAGAGAACATCTATTTAGTTAGTTGTTGAAGGCTTGAAGCACATCCCATCTGGTGACCAATTCCTCAGTATGATCTATTTCGTTTCGGATTATTTGCAATGTGTGGCATTTTTTAAATTCTATCCCCGTTAGCATATTGGAAACAACCTCTTGCCAAAATGCTGGGTAAGGCTGCGTAATAGACCCTTGGGGTTCGGTCCTTTCTAGATTGAAGCTTGATGTATTTTCAGAAGAAACTGAGCTGTAAACAAGTAGCCAGCGGGAACACTCTAACAAAAAAAGATGCAAACATTTTAAAGAGAAATGTAATTTTTAGCCGCTCTAATAAAAAATAGCTGACAAAATATATATTTTTTGTATATATGTGTATCATATATAGAGAGAGAGAGAGAGCGTGAAGGGGGGATGAATACATCAGATGTACATAAACAGACTATTCTTGTTCTGTTTCTTGTGTTATTTATTAGAAGTGTCAACTGCTGATAATTATGAGATTGTGTTGAGAAATGCACACAAATCTGTTTATTCAGCAGCAGCAAAATGAAGCCAACATTTTTGGAGGAGCTCTATAATCTCTTCATCTCTGCATATTAATTCACACGTATCACTATGAATCTCAAAATGAAATTATATATTTATTAGTACTAATCAATAGACTAATATTGTGTCCCTTCGGACACTTCCGACAAAATTGGAACGATACAGAGAGCATCAATATGATCCGGCCCTATGCAAGAATAACATACACAAATCGAGAAATGATTCAATAGACTAATATTGTTACAAACCTTGATTTACAAGTAGACTTAGGCACTTGCTGGCAAAATCGAGGTCCTTCATCATATCCTTCACATGTGATCTCTCCATTCTCATCTTTATAACAAATTACACCAGTTGACTTATCTTCAAATACCTATTAATATCATAGCAAATTTAAGGAAAAATTAGAATACATGGTGCTGTTGTTGTCATGTGATCAGAAGATCACGAGTTCGAGATGTGAATACAACCTCTTGTAGAAATACAAGGTAAGACTGCGTACAATAGACCTTTATGGTCCGGCCCTTCGCGCATAGCGGGAGGCGGGAGCTTAGTGCACTCGGCTGCACTTCTTTTTTTTTTTTTAGAAATCAAGTTACTGCTTCTGGTTTCAACATTACTTACGTAGTTAAATCAATACGTTCTAAGAACAAAATAAATGATATAATGGTTATCTTGACCAATTGATATGACTTTAATCAGATAAAAAAATCAGAAGAAAAATACCAGAAGCCTGTTTCTTGAAGTTGATCCAATCTGAAGCGGACTAATTGTTGTTGTTGTTGTTGTTGCTGCTGCGGAGACATGAATTGAGATATTGTGACAACTTGCACGCACCTCGACTCTGTGGGCAGAAAGCCTTGTTCTTGCAGTGGAAGATGATTTGTGAATTACAATAGGTGCTGAAAGAGAGTATGTTACAGCCATTGATCCTCTAATGAAGGGAATAAAAAGGGAGGAAAAATTGTAAATGGAGTGCTGGTTTTTGCTTTGCAGTATTGCTGTGGGATTTTAGAAGAGCCACATACCACTAAATTATACGAAATTGTATAAATTTATCCGTTGTTTAAAGGTGGATGTCATGCATAAGTTGGATAGCATATGCCATATATTTAATAGAATTCCTCAACCCACCTATTAACTTCACTAATATATTATTTAACACCAAATTGCAACATGTGTCATCCAAGAGCTGACAATCTGCGGCTAAATAATATATTAGTGGAGTTAATATGTGGGTTGGGGAATTTTGTTAAATATATAGCATGTGTGACCCAACTTATGCACGATAAGGGTAGGACTGAGTCCACCTTTAAACGGCGGGTAAATGTGTACTATTTCGTTTAGTTTACCGACACATCTAACCCTTTTCCGTATTATCTAACCAGGTTTTTGTTGGATCTTTGTGTATAAGATAAAATCAAATCAGAGAAATTGTCATGAGTAACCTGCGAATTGAATTGAGTTGTCTTGCTGAGGTCGAGCAGTGATCAATAAGATCGAGGTTGAGCAATGATCATCAACTAGACCGAGGTCGAGCAGTGATCAACAACAAGGCCGAGGTCGAGCAGTGCATATGAAGTAACGACTAGTTTTGCTTTGGAATCTTCAAAGGGAATATTCTACTGAATATTCTCTCTAATTGTACTGTTTATGACTCCTTGGGATATCTCATATAAAGAGTATGAGAGAAGAATGACCGGGCGGACTTCTGAAAAAACCGACTCTCTCTCTAGAAAAAATTACAAACACATCTCTCTAAAGAGACTAGATTATCTGTTATCCCACACCCTCCATCAGATCCGAAAAGGGTTCTAAGATTCTTGTATTTGTCTATCTTTCATCCTTATCAAATGAAAGAGGATCCACCTCACTCAAGATTGGGTGAATCTTCTTCTTTATTTACATTTTATTGTCATTTAATGTTATTTAATGCAGTCTTTTTTCATATTAAATTCCGGCCATAATTACTGCCAGCATTTATACTCAACTATATTTTTCTATTCATGTTATCCATCTCAGGTTTAGAATTAATTATCCTTAATTAGGATTTACCCTCTATCTCCTTATTTAATTAGTTTAATAAAAATACTTTAAACGTTTTGGTCAAAACACTTTGTAAGCTAAAATGGATGATATATAACAGGGAACTATCAAACCAAGGATGTTATTTCAGGACGTGTTATTTTATAAATACTCCTATATTCACAATGCATAGTGAGTTTCAAGTTGGAAAAAAATGGAAGGTTATAGTACGTTGATTATCATCATAAAAAAAGATTAAACTATGATAAATACTTCTAATAATGGCGAAAGAATATAGATGAATTAAATATGAGATTAAAATATAATTAATTGATTGATTGATTGAGGTTAGAGGTGGAGTCCTTGCGGCGTGTAACCTATCTTTGTGATTATAAAATCATGTAATTAAAAATAACATAAAAAATTTAAAGGTAAATTTATTTTTAAATAATGAATATTGTCTATGGAACAAATTTGAAAAATGAAGAGTGACAAAATGAAAGAGAATAAGTAACTTTTGATGGTGGTGCGGACTCAGTCATCTCTGTCGGTAGATAACATTGTTTTGTACTTAGTTTATTTTGTTCTTAGCTTGTAAGATGATCATTGGTTAGAATACTAGGTACGAAGAAACAACTTAATCTTTTTCTTAAGAGATTAATTAATAATGGACCTCGTTGGCACCACATGTATGTACGTAACAACTTCTTAATTAATTAGGAGTCCGTTTGGATTGATTCAAAAAAAGCATCTTTTAAGCATAAATACTTAAAAGCAGCTTTTAAGTGCTGGAGCTTATTTTACAAATAAGCAGTTACATATTTGGATAAGAGTGCTGAAACTTAAAAAAAACTGTTGAAGTGTTTGACAAACAAGTGTTGGTAAACACTTTTTCCTATTAAAAAGACAAAAATATCCCTAAAGTTGTTAACATTATAAAGGAGCTAAT